>JAUUTY010001839.1:0-20000 GCA_030979885.1 Lolium multiflorum
GCTTGGACCCTATCATTGGGCAGCACACCATCGGTGAGGTAGGAGAGGAATTCTTGTGCCCATGAGGGTACGCATCTTATCTCGAATACGCTAACCATCGGGCCTCCATCTTCGGAGCTTCCGGGTTCGACTGCGTGGTCGCGGGTTCGGCTGTTGAGCCGGCGGGTTTGGCCGATAAGCACCCGACTTGGGCTGATTAGCCCCGGGTTTGTGAGAAGCCCCCGGGTTCGACTGTGGAGCGCGGGTTCGGCTGAAGCCGGTCAGCCGGCACGAATATGGAATCCGACTCCGGGAAGGTATGATGGACGGCTTGCGCAGAGATGTTGAAGGGCCACACCCGGCGGAATTGCTGCCGGGTTGAGCCTATCTTGGAAGGGCGTCGGCCGCCTCGTTGTTGCCCTTGGCACATGGTGAAATTCGACCCCTCGAAGCCGGCTAGCTGCTGAACATGGAAGCGGTACGACCCCATGATTGGCATCCTTCGCGTCCCGATCGCCGGGGCCTGCTGGATGACCAAGTCGGGTCGCCGAAGCGGAAGGGCGAGCAGACGCCTATTTCCTTGGCCAGCTTGAGCCCATGAATGAGCGCTTCATACTCCGCCACATTGTTGGATGCGGCGAAGTGGATCTGCAGGACGTAGTCCAGCCGGTCCCCTTAGGAGAGGTGATGACGACTCCGGCTCCCAAGCCGGTGCGCATCTTCGAGCCGTCGAAGTTTCCAGTGCGTGGAGTCCGGCACAGGCGGCGGGTATTGCATCTCGGCCCAGTCGACGAAGAAGTCGGCTAGGATCTGCGACTTGATGGCTGTTCTTGGCTCGTATTGAATAGCATGGGCCGCCAGCTCCAGTGCCCACTTGGCGACCCGGCCGTTGGCGTCTTTGCTGCCAATGATTTCCGCCAAGGGCGCTGTGGCCACCACCTTGATGGGGTGTTCTTGGAAGTAGTGCTTCAGCTTGTTGGCCGCCATGTACACGCCATAGGTGACCTTCAGTAGTGGGGGTAGTTTTGCTTTGAGTGGGAAAGCACTTCACTTGGTAATAAATTGGGCGGACCGCTGCTCCTTGCCGGCCTCTTTGCACTCCACCACCGGGACAACGCTAACCACTCGATTGGTGGCTGCGATGTACAACAGCATCGCTCTCTTTGGCCCGGCGATGCCGGGCAGTGCGATCGAGCATGCGCTTCGGATCGCGGAAGGCTTCATCACTGCGGCGTCCCGTGAAGGAGTTGTCTTCTTGAGCAACTGGTACGGGCGGTGCCTTCTCCCCCGGTACGACGTGAAGCGGCTCAAGGAGGCCAAGCATCCGTGAACTTCGGACGTCCTTGAGGCAACTGCAGTTCCATCTTCTCAATGGCAACGATTTTCTCCGGGTTGGCTTCGATTCCTCGGTGAGAGACGAGGTAGCCCAGGAGCTGGCCGAACGGCACGCAGAAAGTGCACTTGGCCGGGTTCAACTTCATCCGGAATCTTCGCAGATTGTTGAAGGTTTCTCTCAGTCATCAAGGAGGGTAGGCATCTCCTTGGTTTTCACAACGACATCATCCACATATGCGTGAACATTTCTGCCATTTGATCCTGCAAACACTTTTGCATGCACCTTTGTAGGTGGCGCCTGCATTTTTTAAGCCGAATGGCATAGTCGTGTGCAGTAAGCCCCATATGGGGTAATGAACGAAGTCTTTATTTGATCAACCGGATTAAAAGGAATCGGTAGCCTGAGTAGGCATCTAAAAGACAACAGTTCACAGCCGGCATCGAGTCTATGACTTGATCTATGCGCGAGGGGGAAGGGGTCCTTGGGCACGCCTTGTTGAGGCTGGTGTAGTCGATACACATGCGCGAGGAGCCGTTCTTCTTGAGGACCAGGACCGGTTCGCCAATGACCGGGTGCAACTTCCATGATGAAGCCGGCAGCTAGGAGCCGGGCGATCTCTTCACCGATGGCCTTCCTTCGTTCTTCGGCGAAGCGCCTGAGGGGCTGCTTCACCGCTTGGCTTCAGGCCCGACGTGGAGGTGGTGCTCAGCCAACTCCTTGCACACCCGCATGTCCCTTGGAGACCATGCGAAGATGTCCCGATTCTCACGGAGGAAGGCCCAGGTGACTCGCTCTATTCACGCTTCCGCGGCACCGATGGTGAACTTGTCCGGTGGGCCGGGTGAGCGGATCTTCTTGGTGTCGTTGGCCGGCTGGAAGTGAGTCGTCCCAGCTGCCTGCAGTCGGCATGCCCGTCTACGCGGCCTTGGCTATGGCAGCGGCGTCGCGATGAGCTGCTTCTCGGCCTATGACCAGCGTCTGGGCCATCTTCGAGCTCGTGGCGCAATCCATGGCGGCGGTAATCGCCGGCTCGGTAATGACCCCTTAGGGCCCGGCAGCTTCATCTTCAGGTATGGTGGGGCACCGCCATAAACTTGGTCGGGCCGGCCCGCGGGACGCGTGGTAGGACGCGAGGTCCACCACCTCGAACTCGACGTTCTCGTGCGGAAGTTGTCCGGCACCCGAACATGACCGACCTTGATCCGGCCCGATCGGTGGCACGAGTGGCCGGCACGATGACGTGGAAGACGGTGGGGGTGGGCGCGGCTCGGCCTCTGAATGCCCAGCTTGCGGGCGGTGTCACGGTAGAGGATGTTGATCTTCTGCATCGTCGATGGACAGACGCGCGAAAAACGCCTGGCCGCGGCTTGTGCCAATGGTGGGGTCGAGGACCATGGCGTAGCTGCCCGGCTTTGGCAGGACAGCCGGTGTGTCGCGGCGATCAAAAGTGATGGCCTGCTCGGCCCGTCTTGGGGACCGGCGGCATGACCGCATTGACTTCGAGGGAACGGCGCAGCTCGTTCGTCCTCCCGGTGGTGAAGATGATGTAGGTGGCATCCTCAGCCAGGTACGGCCGCCATGGTGCACTTGGTTAGCCTCGTGGTGCTCGAGGTTGTTGGCTCCTGCGCCGGCTTGGCCACGCCCGCCGGCTGGTGGAGGTGGGGGTGGAGGCGGAAGTGGCTCGCCGCTCGTCAGCCCTTCATGAAGTGGCGGTCGCGGGTGGAGTGGTTGGAGGGTTCTTGCGGCTGTGGTACTTGCACGCGGTGAGCATCTGCTCGAAGGTGTACTTCGGCTTCAGGGGCGGTCCGTGCTTCTGGCGAGGGCTTCCGCCAGGCCGCGCGTCAGTCATTGCCGGCGCCATGGGCTGAGCCGTACCGGTCGGCTGGTCGTTGTGCCGCTGCCGCGATAGTTGTCCCGCCGGCTGCCGTGGTGGCCGCCCTCGGCCGGCTTGTTGTCCCGCCTGGATGGAGCCGGCGAAATCTCAGCCGGCGTGTTGCTGGCTTCCTCAGCCAGCGCGTACTTATCTGCGATGGCCATCAAAGCGGCCATCGTCTTGGGATCACTGCGGCGAAGCTTGTGCCACAGCATGGTGTTGGGCGGCGCCGGCATGAAGAAGCCAGCCACTGGATCTCATGCACGCCCTCGCAGAGTTGCATTTCGCACGCCGCGTCGGGTATGCAGTCCGTCTCGTTGGGCCCCTCTTGCACATCTCAAGCTGTTGGGCGACCCGGCGGCGGTAAGTGCCGGTGAAGTTGCTGATGAAGGCGTCCTCGAAGTCGAGCCAGCCGTTGATGCGGCCCAACTGGCTTGTTGATGAGCCATGTGCGGGCGGAGCCGAGCAGCATGAGAGCGCACCTTTGCCCAGCGCTTGTTGCCTTTGGCGATGCGGACTGCGGTGGAATAGTCCTGCACCGGTCCTCCGACTGGCCGTGCCCGTCGTACCGTCGTGGGGGAGCTGGAAGCGTCGATCATGGGCTCGTTGAGGATCCGCGGCCCGAAGCACTTGGGGCCGGCTGGCCTTCTTCTTCCGCGATGCGGGATTCGACTAGCCGGTCGAGGCGATCTACGGCGTCCGGTTGGCTCGATGCGGGCCCACGGCCGAGTGGGCCGGCCAGCGGCCAGCCTCCGGCCCGCGCGGTGCTTGATGGTGGATGGCCTCTCGTACTCTTCTTCGTCACGCCGGCTTGATGGTGGCCGCTCGGCCATTGTTGCCACTGGGCGGCGGCTTGTGCGGCTGGAACTTGCGTGGGTGTTCCGGGGTCCAGTGCCGGCTTGGTGCGAGAGCGGACTTAGCCGTGTCCCTCGGACCGTCCCATCGTTGCCTGCAGCGCCATGAGCGTGAGAAGCTCTAGGGGCAGTGGCGTACCTGGGGTCGGCCGACTGCTGGTGGCTGCGTTGAGCAGCTCGTTACCCGCTTCGTCGGCGGCGTAACTCTTCGCCTTGGAGGCGGCTTAGCTCTTCTGCGGCGGCTTGCGCCGCGCGCATGTTCTTGTCGGGGGTGTTGTAGACGGGTGGCTCCGGGATGGAGCGGCGGTTCTGCGCGTCCCGGGCGATCTGCGCCGAGCCGCCTCCCCCTCGGCGGATGTGGCCGCCCCAGCTTGGGTTGTCGCCGGCTGGTGAGGCCGTGAGCGCGGTTGTACTCGCGGCGGGTGATCTCCATCTCCCGCTCGGCGGAACGGTTCTTCACATGAGGACGGTGACGGTGTCTCAGGTCCTTCTCGATGGAGGGAGGGATCCGTCCGGCCGTGGCGGAGCTCAGCTTTGCCCGGACTCGTCCAAGCGGGACGGTGTGCTGAGGCCCTTGGGACCGAGCCGGACGCCGGCATCCTTGTGGTGCGCTCCAACTCGGGACCGCGGACGCGTGTGGACTTGTCGCCCGACGTCGTCGCCGGTGGCATGCACCTCCACATGATGCGGGCGCGGTGGCGGTGGCGCCGGCTCCGGAGGAGGGCTGCGCAATGCACAATCTCGCGCGGGCGCGGTGGTGCGACGGTGGCGCGTAGACGTCGAAGCCGCAGCCTGATGTTGCCGCCCGACGAAGGCCCGGTCGGCGAAGCCTCGACGTTATCGCCGCGCGGTCGAGAGCGAATCTCAGATCAAGCAGACGACCCGCTCGCGGTGGTGGTGGTGAGGCCCGTCCGGATGAAGACACCGACGCGGACGCTGAAGGCCCCGTGAGGCGCCAAATGTCGTTGGTATCGTCATGACATATGCCATAGGGTGGCTAATCGAAGTGGTTCCTAGAGGTCTCACGGCGGTATCCGGATGCGGGTATGGGCACGGCGACACGGCGACGTGCCCAGGTTCGAGGCCTCCGATGGAGTAACACCTCTACTCTTGCTATGAGTGTATATGATGGTAACACGTACAATGGTGCTCCTTGAGGTGTATCCGGCTGCTCCCTAGGAGGCTAAGGTAGACGAAGGTCTCTCTCACGGGGCAGCGCTAAGACTAGAATGAATGGGAAGTGATCGATCGTCCCCGCACGAGGGGTAGCCCGGCTTATATAGGCACCGTGCACTTTACATATAAGTCCCTATAGTCTAGTGGCCGGCTTGCCGGCTCCGGCTCCCGCTCCTTCCCGAGGTTGACGTCGGGGAGCCGTTGAGCGTAGTGGCACGTCCCATCCGCCTGGGGGTCAGCGGTATGGCGAGGTGGTGTGGCCAGTCGCCATCATGCTACGCCAGCCGTGCACGGACCGACGTGCATGATGGCCTGTCCGGTGCGTGGCAACTCTGCCTGATGCCCCGTGCCTACGAGAGATGAGGTCGGTGTGGACCTTTGAACCGGATCACCACCCGTTCCTTTCGGTGCAAGACTCGCCGGCCTCGGTCGGTGAGGTACAAACCCCGTCGGATATGGCTTGTAGAAGCCGGCCCTCTGACGTTGAGGGGGCCGCAGCCAGGCCGACTGGGACTTAGAGCCAGCCGGCTTCCGAGAGGCAGCCGGCCACGGCTCCGGCCGGCTGTTCCTCGGCGGCCTTTGCTGCGACCGGCCGTCCTCAAGCCGGCCGCTCCGCGTCCATTGCCCTACCCGGGGTCTTCCCCCCGACATAGGATGCGTCAGGTTGAAGTAATCCCACATAATCTTGGTGTGGCGCTCTTCTCTTCCTCGGTTGATGTACAAACAATCGAACTGTGATCCTACTCTTGGCCGACGAATATCATCGTTCAAGATCATGGGTACACAATCATCTTGAAGTCATCGCCATCTTCCTCCTCCTCCTCCGACGATGAAGGGTCATCAAAGATGAACTACCTCAATCTCTTCATCTACATAATGCAATTATATATGTTCTATTTTTTGAAAAAACTCAAAAACGTACCAATAGTAGCAAAAGGGAAATTCAGTTAGACAAACAATCAAACACTTTGTAGGCGGGGGAGGTCATATCATCGACTGATGGCTTAGAGCTAGCCCCAAAGCTGCATGTCAGCATGCAAGGTTGTAAGACGACCGATGGGCTTCCATGGACGTATATCCCACTCAAACCTCAGTCGTCGGTCACACACAAAGCTCGCTACGGCCGAAATACGTCGTTCGGGATTTCGCTGATGTTCCTCTCGATTCCGGTGATGCTAGCTCTACTACTGCCGAACTACGGCATCTCCGTCCACCGCCGGCTCCGTTTTGCACAAAACCGAGTTTGCCGCGGCTGTGTTTTGCACCAAGTCGCAAAAATTGACATGGCCGCGATGACATAGATACCGGCCGATTCCAGCAACAACAAGCGACTCTGAGTGGTGCAGGAGTGTGGTGGAGTGTGCGGAGGGTCGGCAGAGGGCCGGTTTTGGTGGTTAGTGGAGGTGTCGCCGCCGACGTAGCAGGGTGGAGGGGGAGAATGCCAGCGTGGGTGGGAGAGCCAAAATTATACTCGCCGCAGTCGAGGTTGAGTATATTTTGTCCTCTGCATGGCCGATTCTTATAACTTTTGCTCCTCTAAAGCTTTTAAGGGATTGGGTAGGTGCAGTTTAGAGGAGTAAAACCAAACTTTACTCCGAATAGAGATGCTCCAATACAATATAATCCAACGATTCAAGTTCTACTTCTTGATGTGCTTTTAGGATTCTTAAGATGTAATAAGGGCAACAAAAGTTTAAAAGCTAAAGGATCTATCATGCACAATAGATACTCTCTCATGTCAAATTCCGTGCGTATCAGATTCAGACATTCAGAGCATGTCTAGCAGGCCCCTTATAACCCGCCCACCCCGTAAAATTTCGGCGAGATACTGGGCAGCCGCGGTTTAGGCCGTCTAGCAGGCCCCGTATTCGGTCCGGCCCGTTTCGGCGGAATAGGGGCCCAGGAAATCCGCCCCGCCGCCCCCTACTTATACCGGGCGAACGTGCGAGTGAGGGGTTAACCCCTCACTCGCAACCCTGCTCCGCCGTGCGCCTCCGCCTCTCTCCTCCGTGAGCAATTCCTCCCTCCCCCGCGCCCATTCCACCCCAGCCCGGGCATGCCGGGCCGCCGACTCCCGGCGGTGAGAATGCTGGCGTGGGTCTCGGGAAACGCTGCGTGGGCAAGCGATCGCCGCCGGCGTGCACGCAGGGGAGGGCGCGCGACATGCCTCAGTCCTCAATCGCCGACGCCGATGAGCTGCGGCTGGCCAGAGGCGGCGCCTTGCTGGCGCGTGAGACGTGGCCGCTGAGGAGATGGGCCGCGCACGGCAAGCAGGGGCGGAGGAGACAGCGCGCGTGATCCTGGCAGCGAGTAGAGAGGAACGCCGCGGCGGTGGCCGAATCCGGCGGAGGCCGAGAAGGCGAGGCCAGGGTGGAGGCTGCATTTTCGTGCCATTCATCATCCTCGCGAGTAGCTAGGATCGCAGTGTAGATCGCTATGTATGTATGATCCAGCGTATGATTAATGAAGATGAACTATGGTTTAATTTTCCCGGGGTTTTAATTTTTAAAAATACAGGGCGAAATATGGGGTCTGCTAGACGGAATGGTTCAGCTAGACGCACTTTTGGGATACGGGACGAAAAACTCGCGTTATACATGACAGAGAAATAAGGGGCCTGTTAGACATGCTCTCAGTACATACAAGTCAAACCAAATAAAATCAACCAAATATATATAGAAACAACACTAACATTTACAAATTCAATAGTGTTTGAACTGTCATGAAACATAATTTTGCAACGTAAGGTTTTTAAGGTAATTTTTAGGTAAGAGCAAGGTTTATTGATCAAATAATATTTTTGTAGCATTTGATATTGTAAATATACTTTTCATGTGATTGATGAAACGTTACAAATGCCGACTTTATTTAAATCTAATATGAAGTATGTATACATAGGTGAAATATGAAATGGAGTCTGCAAAATCAGTGGCGGTGATGTGTTCTTACCATTTTTTACATTAGGCTGTGTTGGCAGACCCGGCCGCGGTAACCTGACCGCTCCCCTCTCGCTGCGAGCGAGCAAAACTGACACACTCGCCACGCCCACACGACACACTCACACAGTCTGAGACGGACACACACAACTGACGTCGCCCGTCTCCTCTGTTGCTCTCTCCCTACTTAAAATCTCCGCCCCTTGCCCAAATCACAAGGGACGGGCTCGCCGGAATTGCCAGGAGGGACGGGCGAGGTTCGCGAGGAAGAGGAGTAGGAATTCGCTCCCCGTTTCGCGTAATTCGAGTTTCGCCCGGGTGGGGGACGCACGCAGATGTGAGCGATCCCATCCCATGGCTGCATCAACGGCGGCCGGCGGTGGCGGGGGAGGTGATTTTGCTTGCTCTTCTTTCTTTCTTTCTGCGTCTTTGTGTTGGGTGGTGCGGCCTTGGCGAGCGTGGGTTTGGGATCGTGCTTTTTCTGAAGAAGAGGATTTTTTTTTCTTTTCTTTTTGGCGGTGCAGGTGCGGGAGTGCCGGCGGATGTGCTCTTCACGGAGCTTTGGAAGGCTTGCGCGGGGCCGCTGGTGAATGTGCCGGCGGTCGGGGAGAGGGTCTTCTACTTACCGCAGGGACACATCGAGCAGGTAAAGGAGAACGGCGGCGATGCGGATGCCAAGCTGGGGTTTGATGCCGCTCTTGTGTTCTCCGAGAATTTTGCGTGTTCCCATGTTGAGTTCTTGCGCAATTTGTGGGGCTCGCGTGATTACGTGTGATCGCTACGAAATTCCGCTGTTTTGGGGGGTTTAAGCGCGGGGTTAGGCAATTTGGTCGCTGTGCTTTCCCTCGATCTGGGAAATTCCGAGCCGGCAGAAACTAGGCGTGCTTCCATATCGAATTCCTGTCTTTCACAGCCGAATCCGCCCAAGTTCTTTGTTTATATTCGACAAAGGGCGATCCTTTTGGCTGAATTTTGATTTTTTTTCTTCTTTTCTCAAGTTCCGGGAGGGTTCTTCCCTACAGCAACCCGAGACGTGATTTCGCTTCCGATACCATCCTCAGTTACTAGCAACCCGTTATTTTATTGCGGGTTACCACTTCTGTGAGCTTGACTCTGGAGATTTGGTCTTTCTTTAGTGCCTGGAA
Organism: Lolium multiflorum; assembly: GCA_030979885.1. Classification (NCBI taxonomy): domain Eukaryota; kingdom Viridiplantae; phylum Streptophyta; class Magnoliopsida; order Poales; family Poaceae; genus Lolium; species Lolium multiflorum. Next base: position 9,300 of record JAUUTY010001839.1, read on the forward strand.
TGGTAATAGCCTCGGTACCTTTTTAATTTTTTAGTCGCTGCCCAAAGTCTGTGTCAGTTCCCCTAACCGTGACGGAAACGTGCAATGATTTCTCGGCTCTGTGGTTCTTCCTCTGCTCTGTGGTTCCTCTGGCTTCTGCTTGTTTATGCATCGAAATTTTCAGGTGGAAGCGTCGACGAACCAGGTCGCCCAGCAGCAGGGTGCGCCCCTCTACAATCTGCCATGGAAGATCCCGTGCAAGGTCATGAACGTCGAACTGAAGGTAGTAGCAGCCTTGTACTATAATCCCCTTCCTTGCGAGTTTATGCTACTAGCTTTGTGGTTTAGGCTTTAGATGTGTGATCCCTCTTCCTTTTGCTAGGCCGAGCAAGATACTGATGAGGTGTATGCTCAGCTCACCCTGCTTCCTGAGAAGGTGAGTCCATTCTTCTTATGCTTGGTGGTGGTTTAGGTTTGTTGCGCTAAACAATAACACTATTATGTCTCTGTCCATTTGCAGCAGAAAAATGAAAATGTCTCCTCGGAGAAGGAGGAGGAGGTGCCTGCTGCACCACCAGCTGCGAATGAGCGTCCTTGTGTGCACTCCTTCTGTAAGACTCTGACTGCTTCGGACACAAGCACACATGGCGGATTCTCAGTGTTGCGCCGGCACGCAGATGAGTGCCTTCCACCGCTGGTTAGGCCCTTGGAGCCTTCGGCTTGATGTTGCTTACATTGTTGTCATTGTTGTTGGTATACGACTGCCTTTTGTTGGGCTAATGATAATGATAGTGATGCTGATGCCTTTCATGTGCTCCTTGATCAGGATATGAGTCAGCATCCCCCAACTCAAGAGCTGATGGCCAAAGATCTGCATGGGGTCGAGTGGCGCTTCCGTCACATCTTCCGAGGTGATAATCACCCTTCTGCTTGCACATGATTGATTTATTCTTAAAGAATGTGTCCTGTTCTTTGATGTTTTGTTTTCTTTAGAGCATTGCACACTTAATGCCAGATTTTAGTTGTTAGTGCAATGCGAGGCTATTTATGTAGTGACCAATTTATTTTGATCTTAACTGCATCGTTTCATGCAATAGATACTCAATATTTTTGCTATATGATAGGACCATCTTATCTGCAGCTATTTGTGTAGACACTCATTTGCATGTGACTGAACTTGATAGTTTGGGGATAATAACAATTATTTTATTGTGAAAATCATTGTTTGCACACTTAGTTTCTTTCGGCAAAGATTCCATACTCCATTGCCCATAAGCGAGTTGCAAATTTTATTAATTTTGTGTGGTTAGTATTTTTTTTTTTGAAACCTCAAGTATATGTTTGTTTGATTCAGGTCAGCCAAAAAGACACCTTCTGCAGAGCGGGTGGAGTGTTTTTGTTAGTAACAAGCGTCTTATTGCTGGGGATGCCTTCATATTTCTCAGGTTTGCTTGCCATCCTGAACAATTCATGTGGCTTGTGCTCACCTCTGGTCTTTGAGACTAATCAATGTTCCTTACGTTTATATGGCTATGATCAGAGGTGAGAATGGGGAACTACGTGTCGGAGTTCGGCGTGCAATGAGACAACAAGCCAATATTCCATCTTCGGTCATATCGAGTCACAGTATGCATCTTGGTGTCCTTGCAACAGCATGGCATGCTGTGAACACTGGGTCTATGTTCACTGTATACTATAAGCCAAGGTTTGCATTAGTTGTAGGCAGACGTGTTATCTGAGTGTTTAATTCATGAGAAGCTCTGTCGCATTTGTTGCTTATTTTTTTGCATCAAATTCTAGATCCCTTTACATGATAGATGGAAGTTTTTGTAACCGCACCGCTAGTGCATTGATAAGTGATAACGAGTTGCATGTGGCATGCCTCAGATGTGTTATTTACACTGATCTTGCAGGACTAGTCCAGCTGAATTTGTGGTCCCTTGCGATCGGTACTATGAATCGCTGAAACGAAATCATTCAATAGGGATGCGATTTAAGATGAGATTCGAAGGTGAGGAGGCTGCAGAGCAAAGGTAAGCAGCTGTCTGTTGCAGCCTTTAGTGAATAATACATATGATACATTTACTAATGACACAGACTTTTCATTGGGAGATGGCATGAAACTTCAATTCTCATGTGGCAGATTCAGTGGAACGATAGTTGGAATAGGTGATTCTGATCCATCTGGCTGGGCGGACTCAGAATGGCGTTCTCTTAAGGTACACATCTTATGTTTGTTCCTTTTCTTATGAAACAAATATAGTTATCCCAGCATATGCTGATATGCTCTTGCGAATTAGGTGCGGTGGGATGAAGCGTCTTCTGTTCCTCGTCCTGACCAAGTTTCCCCTTGGCAAATAGAACCTGTGGCTAGCCCTCTTCCTGTCAGTCCACAGCAGGCACCCAGATACAAGAGGTCTCGTCCAAATGTTATAGTTTCTTCATCTGACTTGTCTTCTGTAAACAAAGAAGGTTCGAGTTTGACCTTGTTGTTCTTAAACTGGTGCAGTTCTTGCTGCTGTTATTACTATTTACTAATATACATGTGCTCCCTTCTCACCTAGTTTCTTCGAAAGCCGTTGCAAACTCGCACCAAAATCAGCTTCCAAAGACCTTCCAGAGTCAAGAAAATGCGATATTCGAAAGTCGTTTCGGTGATCCTAATGATTTAAATAGTTCCACGAAGCTTACCATGTGGCCTTCTGAGCATGATCAAGAGAAAAGTATCACCCAGAGGAAACTGAATTCCAAAGGTTGGGTCCAGGTGCAAAGGCCTGAAGGTTACACTGACATGTTATCGGGATTTCAGCCACTGAAAGCTACACAGAACTCATTGTGTTATTTTCCTAGTCAGATATCTGAGAATTGTTCAACCACCTGGAACATGATCAATGTTCATTATCCAAACCAACAAGTTAACCGCAACACGTTGCCTGACACATGGTCTTTTATGGCTCCTAATGCTGGTTTCGGGGTGATACGACCTGATTACCTAACTAGGCATGGCAAAACACTCCCTCAAAGCACAGAAAATGCAAAATTTAGCTGGAATGGAGATTTCACTTCACTTCAGGTCCAGGGCACTGATCAGCGCTCCTCCGGTTGGTTTGACCATGCTGAGCTGAGTTCCCACACAGAAGATACCTCTCCGAACTTAATCAAGCCACAGGCACCGGTCATTGCTCAAGATCTTCGGAAAACTAAAGGTCCTCCGTGTATGCTATTTGGGATTCCTCTTGACAGCCCTAAGAAATCTGAACCTCTGATATCCCCCACAAATGTTGCATATGATTGGAAGCCCCAAACCCCTCATTCAGTAAAAGAGCCTGAAGTTGATAAAAGTTCTGATCCTCCCAGAATTGTGAATCCACTTGATGGAACTCAGCTATATTCCGTTATGGAAAAACACCAGTCTTGTCCAGAAGCTTCCAGAAATACTCAGAGCAAAATGCAAAATTGGTCCAACCGGAGCTGCACGAAGGTATACTACTGTTGCTGCTGTTATACCTTATTTTTATTTAGCCATGTGAAATGCTCAATGTAGAAATCCTCCGCCGATAGTTTTGAGAGTTTTCTCCATGTATTGCTGGTTGCTGCTTGCTGAGTTGATTTTCCAGTTGAGTTGTTTCTACAATATTATTGCATGCATTCAAAAGCTAAGTTTGTGACAGGTTCAAACATAAAAAACCTGGTAGGTATTTAATCTCCTTGGTAATAAATAGTTGCCTATAGAGGTTTCTTGTTTGGCACTGCTTTACGTCATCAGGAAACAGCTTCTATGTGCTGCACCTTAACAAATACTCCTTGACAGACTATCATAGTAACTTGACAGTCACTGTGTGTTGTCAGATTTTCCATCCTTCAGATACTATGTTTTTCCTCACAAAAATGGCAGGCGTAGATCCATCATACTTTTTGGAATATAGAAAGATAAATGATGTACAGAGTATTAATATTTCAGGCCAAAGGGCCAATATATGCAGTGCATATACAGAAGAGTCTAAAACTAGTAAGTTAGCAGTCCTGATTAGATAACCTTTCTCCTAGCATCCAAAGACCATGAAAACTTTGTAGTGGCCAATTATTTATTTCCCTTGTTCATTTTTTTTTTAATTTTCCAAGATAGCATGGATAGAACCGAATGTTCTGCTCAGTTACTTTAATCTGGCCGCATCTGCTTTTATCTTTTGTGTGTTGAATATGACTTGAGACTTCTCATTTTCAGGTCCACAAGCAAGGCATTGCACTTGGTAGGTCGGTTGATCTGGCGAGGTTCACGTGCTATGGTGAGTTGATTGCTGAACTGGATCAGATGTTTGACTTCCACGGTGAGCTGAATGGTTCTGGCAAGAATTGGATGGTCGTGTACACTGACACTGATGGTGATATGATGCTTGTTGGGGATGACCCGTGGAAGTGAGTACTGCCACTACTCGAATGTTCCCATTGTTGTCGAGATTTTTTTAATGCATAACTAATACTGTTTTCACTTGGATCTCGTTGTTCCTACAGTGAATTCTGCGATGTGGTTCATAAGATCTTCATCTATACGAGGGAGGTGATCCAGAAGATGAATCCAGGTGCCCTCAGAGAAAGATCAGAAGATAATCTGTCTGCCTCCCTGGAAAGAGGGTTGCTGGCAGATAGCCCCGAGGTGGCTTGACCACACCATCCCTGATGTCTCAAAACTGCTAGTATGTTGTGTCGGTGAGCTGTGTCTTTGGCGGCAATACTTGCTCCAACTATCTAACAGGACAAGTGTTGTCCACTTGTTGCAGATCTTTTGTAGTGCCAACCCAGAGGCGACATGAGAGCTTTTTCGTGGCATAGTTGGTCTGTTGATGCGTGTATCGGGTATGTGAACCCTGTGGTATCCCTGTCTGTAGATGGTGCGTGTCCTGTTGTCTGTTGGCCCCGTTCGTCCATTGATAGAAGTTTTGGGTGAGATTTGTTGGTTTAAGTTCATTGCGTTATGCGTCCAGCAGGAGAAAACGAATAGACTGACATCCTGGGCGCTTGCTTTACCTTATCTAATCCTCCATTGTACATTACTCCGATTCTAGCATGTTGCGAACAGCTTTAGTCTGTGCTGTATAAATACCTCAAGGATGCATTTTGACCCTAATGTTGATGCACTTGCGTTTTGATTATTCACCAGCACGCATGTTTTGTCAGAGTATTCCCTTGCTAGTTGATAGTTGATACCTGAACCGTCGAGCAGGGGTTCAATACAGCCATAATTCTTCATGTCAGTGTTCAATATACATCAAGAATCATTCATGTCGCTAGACGAGATCCCCAGATTTGTAAGTATTTTTTCAATGCACAAATTAGGGTCATTTGAATAAGCTGAAGACTTGTGGTTCCCCAGGGCAACCCTAGGGGCGTAACCCATGCGCCGTTGCTAGAAACCTCACTGCCGCTGGCCCTAGCCGCGGCGACAACGGCTGAAAGCCCCCCCCCCTCCCCCAAAGATTGTCGTCGAAGCTGATAGGGTGGTGAAAGGTCGTCCCGTCGTCGAGCAGCGGCCAGTTTGGCGCCCCTGGCCGAGGTGGTGGTGGAGGTTGTCCACGGCGGCGTGACCGGTGGAAGGCCGGATGGGGGAAACTCTAGATTTCATCTGGATGCTGACTGCCTCCCCATCCCCTCGCTGCGCGGTCCGATTGGATCCATAGATGATCGCCCCTGTTCTGCCATCTTCCTCGATGCTAGCCTTCCGCCGGCGGGGATTGGAGCAACAGATCCAACATGGTGCCAGCGAGTGGCGTGGGGCTACTAGTTTGGCTTGAATAAATATGGTGGTCCTAGAGTTCTAACTCGTGCCAAGATGTTAATCTGCGAGATACATGTCCCCATCGATCTAGAGTGTTGTGTTCTAGATGGATTCGTCGGCGAACTCCATTCGTGAGTTATGCTTGGAGATTGCTTGATCAGGTAGGATACGGTCATGCACACCCGTGTTTTTCTCAGACAGTTTGGTTTGAGAGGGAGTGCTACGAAGCTCTGCTAGTTGTTACCATCATAGGACATGCTTTCTCGTTCCATCGCGTAGTCAATTTGCGGAGAATGTCATGAAAGCCAAGATCTAAGAAGTAGCGGTGGTGGTTCCATCGCGAAATCAGTTTGGTTCTATGTCATGAAGTCTGACTATGAGGCATGAGGGACTCGTAGTCATTCAGAACTGATATTTTGCAAAGCTGAAAGATCAAATATCAATAGTATTAGCACAAGAGGTGAAAAGGGGGCGGCAGGTTCATCATCCAAAGAGCACAAGGAGCCGGAAATGGTGAATGGAACCTAGGTACGCGCGCACCCGTTTACGTAAAGTTCAAAATAATGCTATTTAAAAGTTTCAAAAAAATGTGAAGTAAAATTTTGCATGTATATACTATGTTGATACTTACTCGTGTGTGTTTTCACGGAAAAATACCATTGTATGTGACCTACACAAAAATGACAAAATGCAAATTTCTATTCCTGTGAACAGTACAAATTCCTGTTCATTATTCTCATTTAGACATTTTGTCATTTTTATGCAGGCCACACACAATGGTATTTTTTCGTGAAAACTTACACGAGTAAGTATCAACATAATATGTACACATTTTTTTGAATTTTTTTAAATAACATTTTTTTTGAACTTTTCGTAAACGGGTGCGCGCACCCAGGTTCCAAACGTCCGGGTCGCACAAAGGAGCATGTTTTTGTGTGTGGCCATCCTATCTTTGCAAAGATTTTCAGCTGTGATACATCAGAGCCCGTTAGACATTTGCCTTGAATAGCCAACCATGATAAGAATTTCACCTTTGGGGGAATTTATTTTCCATATTAGCTCTTTGAAACATGACTCAATCCTGCCCCATAATTGGTATTGGTAAGCTGATTTAGCAGAGTAGCTCTTCCTTTGGAGGCCCAACAAGCCATATTATAAGATTGCAAAGTCAAGTTAGGCTAGCACTTAATTTACTTATGGGCTGGAACCTGGCACACTACCTCGTGGATCATCCAAAAAGAACGATGCATGCCCACCAAAACAGAATAATCAAGACGTGGGGTATCACTAGGTAACGGCATCTCAGCGAACCGTTTGGGTCCGCTTTGGTCGTAAATAGCGTCGCACCCTCTTCACACGATCACAAGGTGCAAGTCATGAGACGCAAACCTGGCCCAAATATGCGAGGTTTGCGTCTCGCGGACGTGCGCGGACGCGCAAAGTGTCCGTACGGTCTTCACTGGCCCGCCGGGCGAGCTCGCATGGAGGGCATCGCTTCTTGGCCATCGCTTCCGCGGTCAGGCTCCCGCGTCACGCCGCAGCCGCCATGAATGCCGCACTTCCTGTTCGCGTGCACTGGCGGGCCGGTGGCTTCTACGCCGCCTTCAATGGCATCGTATCCGTGCGCGGCCGCCCTTAAAAGTCCATCGGCCGCGTTGCTCCTTCGCGCGCAGCTCCACCGCTCAACACCGCCGCTGCGCCATGGGGAAGAAGAACGACTTGAGGCCTCCGCGGCGGCAAGAGAAGGTGCCCTCCCCGTCACGGTGGGGAGGCTCATGCACGGCAATTGGGCGTGCGCCCCGTCCGGCGTACGGCTCGGCGGCGGTGGCTCAGCCGCCGCCGGTGCCCATCCCTCCAGTTCTGCGAGCCTGAGCGGACCAACGAGATCCGCGCGGGCGATATCTGCCGCGGACCTCCGTGCCGATCCGGCGTACGCCATCGACTCGAGCAATGGCGTACGTGCCTCCACGGAGACGGACAGACGACGGGCTGGCTTCATGGGCGGGATTATCCCTGGCCCCGCCCGCTCGGCCGTCGGGGCCGACGCGTCGTCGCCGGCCGCGACAACGGCACGAGGACGGACGAGGACGACGAAGCCTACGCCGTGTACGACGACGACGACGACTACATCGAGCGCTCGCGTACCATAGCGAGGAGGTGAAGGACGACAGCGAGGACTACGTCGGCCTCGTCTTCCACGAATGGCAGCATGGCGGGGCCGGAACTTCGAGTTCCCCGACAACATGACGGACGACGAGATGGCCAAGCTCGGCCTCCGTCTCGGTACGACGCGCCAGTGCGCCGCCGTTGCCGCACGCGGCCGCGTCATGCCGGCCTGTCCGCGGATGAAGCCCTTCGACGAGCGCTCCTAGACTCGGCGGCGCCTCCTCCACCGCCGCCAGCCTTGGCGCCACCCCCCGCCGCCACGGCCTTATGGCTGGGCTCCTCATCCGCCGCCACGCCGCCCCGGACGCCTCCCGCCGCCTCGCCGCAACCTCTCAACCTCGAGCACCGCGGCGCGCGGCGTATGCTCCCCGGATAGTGCGGCCGTGGGTCGACGGAGCTCATCGTGCTCGGCAATGACGAGAGCAACCGACGACGAGGGCGTAGGCGTTTAGGTTTTTAATGTTTTAAGTATGTAAATTATGTTTCATGCTTAAAAATATGATTTGTCCTAAAAAATGCGTCGTGCCGCTGGAGCCACCCCCGACGCAAACGGACGCGCGATCGTTTTCGACCAAATGGCCGACGCAAACGGACGTGCGCGGACGCAAATGCGTCGCGCCATGAGATGCCCTAAAGACCGATCTTATCAAGGGAAAAATTAGACTCGCCACAGAACGACGCGTGGTAGCACGTGATACGTCGTCCGCGTGTACGTCGCTATGTGCGTACGTCCCCGCACGTACCTGGCCCCGCGCGTACATCGCAGCCACCCCGTGCGACTCGCCGCATGCCAACGAAAATCGATGGCAAAACTGTCTGCATGCGTCTGCATGCGTCTGTTTGCGTCGCCTCAAATGGTACAAATCGATTGCGTGTCCGTTTGTGTTTACGGGTGTTCCAGGCGGCCCGAAGCATAATAATTTCTTTCCTTTAAAAAGTCCATAATTTACATAATTATAAAAATATATGAAAAAGCTTTGATATTAAAAAGGGTCAGCAAGGACTGCTAAAATCTAGCTACGTACTACTACTCGTTGTCGCTAACGAGGTCGATGAACTTCGGCATCCACCATGGGAGCTGGTACGTCGGCTGCGGTGACTGTTGTCAGGCCGTCGGTGGAGCAGGAGGCTGCGTGAAGGTGGCAGCGGATCCCAGGCCGTTCATGGAGCAGGAGACAGCGCGCGCACATGGGTACATGTCGGCGTGGCCGTAGGAGTCGCCATCCTCCCCTGCGTCAGCAACGACTTGCGAAGCTGGACGGCGAGGCTGTTCCACATAGCGAGCTGGTCGAGCTCGCTATTGGCCATTGCCGTCGCAATGGCCTCCTCCTCGCTGATGTCCGTGGGTTGTGTCTCCGGATCCTATGCCGGGCCACCATCGTCGTGGTCGTTGTCTCCGCCTTGTACAAAAGGCATGTCGAAATCGTCCTCGACCTCCGCTGCGTCAACGTCCTCATCATCGTTGTCGTACTCGTACTCGCCCTCGTCTTCGTACTCGACCACAGCGAGCTCGCGGTTGAAGAAGTCAACGTCGCCAAGGTATCCCGCTCGGTGGAACGGGTCGAACTCCCGCGTCCTGAATAGGATCCGGTTGTATGAGTTCAACACGTACACCAGATCATGTCGTAGGTCGGCCGACAAGATTGCTCGGCGCTCTCATCCTTCGCGTGGCACGGGAGGGACCGACACACACCTGGAGTTGAGGTAGCAGCCTATTCCCGGCAGGCTCGCATCCGGCCATGGCATCGGCCGGTTCTCCTCCCAAAGCCGGCACACGAAGTCGATCCAGATGTACCACCCTACCCACGGCTTCTTGCCGGACCGCGAGCCGCCGACCTCGTGGTCGTTCTTCGTCTTGTGGTACGGTCAACCCTTCCCCATGGCGTCGGTCGGGTGGATATGTCGGGCTCTCGCAATGGCGTGGTCGAGAAAATGGGTCCCGTCAGCGGCTCTTAGAAAGGCTCGAACGCCACCCCGCCTTCTATGCCATGCCATTGAAGCCGCTGCGACGTCGTCCCCTAGCGCAGGCGCGCGGAAGACGAGGCGCACCATTAGTGCAGCGCAGAAAGCTACAACACGGCACCCGTCAGTTATGCCGAGCGGAAGACGAAGCATCTGTGTCGCTGCTAGGCAGGTGCGTGCGAGAAGCGTTCGGACGCCCGCGCTAACCGCGTAGCATCAGCCCATACACAGTGGCGGAGCATATTTGAGCCACGTCTATGTCCGGACACACAGATCAAACACTATAAGCTAGGGTACAGTCACATTTTTTGACCGCTTGGTCGTATTTGGAGATACCCTTAGCATCGAAAGTACTTCCCTGCTAGCCCCGCGTGTACGTTCGAGCAAGCACATGCATGCAATCGATGGCTAGCGTCCAATTGATGAGCACAACCGTAGCTTGTTTACCTTTTTACCCACAAGCACAATTACAACTAATATATGAACTAATATATAGTACTTACACATAACACACAATTACATTTGAATATAAATTTAACTAAATTGATGTACGAGTACAGCTATATACAACATATGGATATAGTTACGTACAACACGTACAGTAAAGTTATTACGCATAACATACAAGTACAATCACATATAAATCAAACTACACTGAAAGATGACTATAACTCATGTGCAAGTACAAGTACTAGTGGAATGCCCGTGCTTCGCCACGGCTCCCTACCTTATGCCAGTCACAATATTACATGGATCTCTACTTTATGTAGTTTCACAAATATTACAAGTGTAAATGATGCGCAAAAAGATTTAAGTACATA
>JAUUTY010001840.1:0-20000 GCA_030979885.1 Lolium multiflorum
TGCTCCCTTGACCTCCCTCTAGCGTGACGTTCGTACCCGTCGTTGTTTCTGTCGTGCTGACGATACCTCCGTCGCCGCATCTGACCGACGATATCTTTCATCGTCTTCGTCGTGGCGTCGACGTCGGTCATACTGCTGCTTGTATTTGTTGAGGAGATGCACGGAGAGCGGGCGCTGATACCGTATGCTTCTCACCTCCTCCTCGGTTAGGTACCGTCTATCATCATCCTGGGGCCGGTCGCGTGGAACGGCCTCCTCTTTATCTTTGCCACGGGAGTGGCTACTCTCTGCTTTGTCTTTGCCATGGCGGATCACAAACCCTGCCATATTGACATCAAAAGAGAACCCTGGCTCCCTTATGGAGTGGCTTAGGTCCACCATGTTGACGTCCGGAAACGGACGCATGTCTACCTTCATGGCAAACTGTCCGAAAGTTAATCGGCCTGATTCTATCGCCATCTGAATTTGTGCGCGCAATACTTTGCAGTCGTTGGTGGCGTGCGTGAACGTATGATGCCATTTGCAGTATGGCCTTTTGTTCATCTCTTGTGCCGTAGGGATCTTGTGGCCTTCGGGTAGCTTCAACTGTTTCTCTTTCAGTAGCAGATCGAAGATCTGTTCAGTTTTGCTCACATCAAAGTCCAACCCTCTTGGAGGCCCTGGTGGGTTCACCCATTTGCAGGACACGGGTACTGGCGTCCGAGTCCATTCAGCTACTGCGACTTCCTGATCTTCCGCAGAATCTTCATCCTCATCAGCATTGACCAGGGTTATCGCGCGCTTGAACTTGTCCTGGTACAGTTCTGGATGGCGCTGTTCATATAAGGTCAGTCTATTGTGCGCCAGCGAGTTGTACTCCACTTGGAACGTCAAATCCTTGAATGACGCTGCAAGGCCTGCCACGGCCAGCTCGACTGCTTCTTTCTCAGTTAAGTGAACCGAATAACATCGGTTCTTGACAGTTCTGAAACGTTGGATGTACTCAGACACTGTCTCTCCTCGCCTTTGCCGAACCTGTGCTAGTTCGGCAATACCAGCTTCGGTAGCTTCTGAATGATATTGGGTGTGAAACTGTTCCTCCATCTGCTTCCATGATCGAATTGAATTTGGCTGCAGCGAGGTGTACCATTGATACGTCTCCAACGTATCGATAATTTCTTATGTTCCATGCTACTTTATTGATGATACCTACATGTTTTATGCACATTATATGTCATATTTATGCATTTTCTGGAACTAACCTATTAACAAGATGCCGAAGAGCCTTGTTGCTGTTTTTGTTTTCAGAAATCCTAGTAAAGAAATATTCTCGGAATTGGACGAAACTTTCGCCCAGGGTCCTATTTTTGCACGAAGCTTCCAGAAGACCGAAGAGATAACGAAGTGGGGCCACGAGGCGGCCAGAGGGGAGGCCGGCGCGGCCCGGGCCTTGGCCGCGCCGACCTAGCCTCTGGGCCCCTCGTGTGGCCCTCGCGTTGACCCTCCGCCTACTTAAAGCTTCCGTCGCGAAACCCCCAGTACCGAGAGCCCTTCGAGACGCGCCGCCGCGAATCCCATCTCGGGGATTCGGAGATCGCCTCCGGCACCCTGCCGGAGAGGGGATTCATCCCCGGAGGACTCTACACCGCCATGGTCGCTTCCGAGTGATGAGTGAGTAGTCCACCCCTGGACCATGGGTCCATAGCGTAGCTAGATGGTCGTCTTCTCCTTGTTGTGCTTCATTGTTGGATCTTGTGAGCTGCCTAACATGATCAAGATCATCTATCTGTAATACTATATGTTGTGTTTGTCGGGATCCGATGGATAGAGAGTACTATGATTATGGTGATTATCAATCTATTGTTTATGTGTTGTTTATGATCTTGCATGCTCTCCGTTATTAGTAGAGGCTCTGGCCAAGTTTTTGCTCTTAACTCCAAGAGGGGGTATTTATGCTCGATAGTGGGTTCATGCCTTCATTGAATCTGGGATCGTGACAGTAGGTTCTAAGGTTGTGATGTGCTGTTGCCACTAGGGATAAAACATTGATGCTATGTCTAAGGATGTAGTTGTTGATTACATTACGCACCATACTTAATGCAATTGTCTGTTGCTTTGCAACTTAATACTGGAGGGGGTTCGGATGATAACCTGAAGGTGGACTTTTTAGGCATAGATGCAGTTGGATGGCGGTCTATGTACTTTGTCGTAATGCCCGGATTAAATCTCACTATATTTATCATGTCATGTATATGCATTGATTGCCTTTCTCTATTTGTCAATTGCCCGACTGTAATTTGTTCACCCAACATGCTTTATCTTATGGGAGAGACACCTCTAGTGAACTGTGGACCCCGGTCCTATTCTTTACATAGCATACAATCTACTGCAATTGTGTTTTACTATTTTCTTTGCAAACATCTTCCACTCGATACGTTTAATCCTTTGTTACAGCAAGCCGGTGAGATTGACAACCTCACTGTTTCGTTGGGGCAAAGTACTTTGTGTTGTGCAGGTTCCGCGTTGGCGCCGGAATCCCTGGTGTTGCGCCGCATCACATTTCGCGACCATCAACCTTCAACGTGCTTCTTGGCTCCTCCTGGTTCGATTAAACCTTGGTTTCTTTCTGAGGGAAAACTTGCTACTGTGCGCATCATACCTTCCTCTTGGGGTTCCCAACGAACGTGTGAGTTACACGCCATCAAGCTCTTTTTCTGGCGCTGTTGCCGGGGATCGAAGAAAAGAAACACCACAGAAAATTGCCTCCCACGGCAGCTCTTTCTGGCGCCGTTGTCGGGGAGATCAAGACACGCTGCAAGGGAGTCTCCACTTCTCAATCTCTTTACTTTGTTTTTGTCTTGCTTTATTTTATTTACTACTTTGTTTGCTGCACCTAAACAAAACACAAAAAAATTAGTTGCTAGTTTTACTTTATTTATTGTCTTGCTCTCTATATCGAAAACACAAAAAAATTAGTTACTTGCATTTACTTTATCTAGTTTGTTTTATTTACCGTTGCTAAAATGAATACCCCTGAAAATACTAAGTTGTGTGACTTCACAAATGCAAATAATAATGATTTCCTATGCACACCTATTGCTCCACCTGCTACTATAGCAGAATTCTTTGAAATTAAACCTGCTTTACTGAACTTGGTTATGAGAGATCAATTTTCTGGTGTTAGTTCTGATGATGCTGCTGCCCATCTCAATAATTTTGTTGAACTTTGTGAAATGCAAAAGTATAAAGATGTAGATGGTGATATTATTAAATTGAAAGTATTTCCTTTCTCATTAAGAGGAAGAGCTAAAGATTGGTTGCTATCTTTGCCTAAGAATAGTATTGATTCATGGACTAAATGCAAGGATGCTTTTATTGGTAGATATTATCCTCCCGCTAAAATTATATCTTTGAGAAGTAGCATAATGAATTTTAAACAATTAGATACTGAACATGTTGCTCAAGCATGGGAGAGAATGAAAACTTTGGTAAAGAATTGCCCAACCCATGGACTGACTACTTGGATGATCATCCAAACCTTCTATGCAGGACTAAATTTTTCTTCGCGGAATTTATTGGATTCAGCTGCTGGAGGTACCTTTATGTCCATCACATTGGGGGCGGCTACAAAACTTCTTGATGATATGATGATAAATTACTCTGAATGGCACACGGAAAGAGCTCCACAAGGTAAGAAGGTAAATTCTGTTGAAGAAACCTCTTCCTTGAGTGATAAGATTGATGTGATTATGTCTATGCTTGTGAATGGTAGATCTAATGTTGATCCAAATAATGTTCCTTTAGCTTCATTGGTTGCTCAAGAAGAAAATGTTGATGTGAATTTCATTAAAAATAATAATTTCAACAACAATGCTTATAGGAACAACTCTGGTAATAACTATAGGCCATATCCTGCTAGTGGTAATGATTATGGTAGATATGAGGAAAGGATGCTAGGAATTGAAAGATCCACTAAAAACTTTATGCAATCACAATATGAGCAAAATCAATTGTTTACTAAAACCATAAATGAACAATCTACCTTGTTAAGAAATATAGGAAATCAACTTGAAAACTTGAATAGGGAGATTTCTGGTCTGCAAACTAAAATTTCAAATGCTGAAACCCGAATCTCATACATGTCTGCATCACAATCTTCTTTAATTAATAAAATGGCTGCTAAACCTGATGATATTGATAATAAGATTACTACTACAGCAAATGCCATCCAAGTTAGAATTAATGAGAATATAAGATTAATGGCTGAACTGCGTGCTAGGTGGGATAGAGAAGAAAATGAAAAACTAGCTAAAGAGAATAATGTAGCTAAAGTTTGGACTATTACCACCACTAGTAATGCTAATTCTCCACATGTTGCTGCACCTCCTACTATCAATGGTAATATAATTGGTGTTGGCAATGTTTCTACTCCTAGTGCAAAGCGAACAAAACTGCCTGAAATTGCTAAAACTGCTGAAACTGCTTGTGATAAAACTGCTGAAATTTTTTCCAACCTTGGGAACAATGATCCCATTGCTGTAGCTCATAATGATTTAGATTTTGATGATTGCCACATCTCTGAAGTTATAAAGTTCTTACAAAAACTTGCTAAAAGTCCTAATGCTAGTGCTATAAATTTAGCCTTTACAAAACATATTACAAATGCTCTCATAAAAGCTAGAGAAGAGAAACTAAAACTTGAAACTTCTATTCCTAGAAAGTTAGAAGATGGTTGGGAGCCCATCATTAAAATGAAATTCAATGACTTTGAATGTAATGCTTTATGTGATCTTGGTGCAAGTATTTCTGTTATGCCTAAAAAGATTTATGATATGCTTGACTTGCCACCATTGAAGAATTGTTATTTGGATGTTAATCTTGCCGATAATGTTAAAAAGAAACCCTTGGGGAGGATTGATAATGTGCATATTACGGTTAACAATAACCTTGTCCCCGTTGATTTTGTTGTTTTGGATATCGAATGCAATGCATCTTGTCCTATTGTGTTGGGAAGACCTTTTCTTCGAACCGTTGGTGCTGTTATTGATATGAGGGAAGGTAATATTAAATATCAATTTCCTCTCAAGAAAGGTATGGAACACTTCCCTAGAAAGAGAATGAAGTTGCCTTTTGATTCTATTATTAGAACAAGCTATGATGTTGATGCTTCTACTCTCGATATTACTTGATTTGCACTTTCTGCGCCTAGCTGAAAGGCGTTAAAGAAAAGCGCTTATGGGAGACAACCCATGTTTTTACCTACAGCAATTTTTTGTTTTGTTGAGTCTTGGAAGTTGTTTACTACTGTAGCAACCTCTCCTTATCAAGTTTTTGTGCCAAGTAAAGTTTCTATGTCAAAGTTGATGTTATATTTGGGATCGCTGCGCAGAAACAGCATTGCTGTCTGTCACGAATCTGGGCACATTTCTCTGTAGAAAATTCGAAAAAATCTGCCAATTTACGAGCGTGATCCTCAGATATGTACGCAACTTTCATTAGTTTTGAGTTTTTCCATTTGAGCAAGTCTGGTGCCATCTCTAAATTCGTCTTTACGGACTGTTCTGTTTTTGACAGATTCTGCCTTTTATTTCGCATTGCCTCTTTTGCTATGTTGGATTTATTTCTTTGATCCATTAATGTCCAGTAGCATTATGCAATGTCCAGAAGTGAAAATAATGATTGTGTCACCTCTGAATGTGTGAATTATTAATTGTGCACTAACCCTCTAATGAGTTTGCTTGAAGTTTGGTGTGAAGGAAGTTTTCAAGGGTCAAGAGAGGAAAATGATATACTATGATCAAGAGGAGTGAAAGCTCTAAGCTTGGGGATGCCCCGTGGTTCACCCCTGCATATTTTAAGAAGACTCAAGCGTCTAAGCTTGGGGATGCCCAAGGCATCCCCTTCTTCATCGACAACATCATCAGGTTCCTCCCCTGAAACTATATTTTTATTCAATCACATCTTGTGTTCTTTACTTGGAGCGTCGGTTTGTTTTTGTTTTTGTTTTTGTTTGAATAAAATGGATCCTAGCATTCACTTTGTGGGAGAGAGACACGCTCCGCTGTTGCATATGGACACATGTGTCCTTAGGTTTTACTCATAATGTTCAAGGCGAAGTTTCTTCTTCGTTAAATTGTTATATGGTTGGAATTGGAAAATGCTACATGTAGTAATTCTAAAATGTCTTGGATAATGTGATACTTGGCAATTGTTGTGCTCATGTTTAAGCTCTTGCATCATATGCTTTGCACCTATTAATGAAGAAATACATAGAGCTTGCTAAAATTTGATTTGCATATTTGGTCTCTCTAAGGTCTAGATAATATCTAGTATTGAGTTTTGAACAACAAGGAAGACGGTGTAGAGTCTTATAATGTTTACAATATGTCTTTTATGTGAGTTTTGCTGCACCTGTTCATCCTTGAGTTTGCTTCAAATAACCTTGCTAGCCTAAACCTTGTATCGAGAGGGAATACTTCTCATACATCCAAAATCCTTGAGCCAACCACTATGCCATTTGTGTCCACCATACCTACCTACTACATGGTATTTCTCCGCCATTCCAAAGTAAATTGCTTGAGTGCTACCTTTAAAATTCCATCATTCACCTTTGCAATATATAGCTCATGGGACAAAATAGCCTTAAAAACTATCGTAGTATTGAATATGTACTTATGCACTTTATCTTTTATTAAGTTGCTTGTTGTGCGATAACCATGCTTCTGGGGAACGCCATCAACTATTGTTGAATATCATGTGAGTTGCTATGCATGTCCGTCTTGTCTGAAGGATCTATCATTTTAGTGGTTGGAGCATGCAAAATTGTTAGAGAAGAACATTGGGCCGCTAACTAAAGCCATGAACCATGGTTGAAGTTTCAGTTTTGGACATATATCCTCAATCTCATATGAGAATAATAATCATTGCTACATGCTTATGCATTTAAGAGGAGTCCATTATCTGTTGTCCATGTTGTCCCGGTATGGATGTCTAAGTTGAGAATAATCAAAAGCGAGAAATCCAAAATGCGAGCTTTCTCCTTAGACCTTTGTACAGGCGGCATGGAGGTACCCCTTTGTGACACTTGGTTGAAACATGGCATGCAAAGATCCGGTAGTCCAAGCTAAGTAGGACGAGGTGCGGGCACTATTAGTATACTATGCATGAGGCTTGCAACTTGTAAGATATAATTTTCATAACTCATATGCTTTATTACTACCGTTGACAAAATTGTTTCATGTTTTCAAAATAAAAGCTCTAGCACAAATACAGCAATCGATGCTTTCCTCATTGAAGGACCATTCTTTTACTTTTATTGTTGAGTCAGTTTACCTATCTCCTTCCACCTTAAGAAGCAAACACTTGTGTGAACTGTGCATTGATTCCTACATACTTGCATATTGCACTTGTTATATTACTTTATGTTGACAATATCCATGAGATATACATGTTATAAGTTGAAAGCAACCGCTGAAACTTAATCTTCCTATGTGTTGCTTCAACACCTTTACTTTGATTTATTGCTTTATGAGTTAACTCTTATGCAAGACTTATTGATGCTTGTCTTGAAGTACTATTCATGAAAAGTCTTTGCTTTATGATTCAGTTGTTTACTCATGTCATTACCTTTGTTTTGATCGCTGCATTCATTACATATGTTTACAAATAGTATGATCAAGATTATGATGGCATGTCACTTCAGAAATTATCTTTGTTATCGTTTTACCTGCTCGGGACGAGCAGAACTAAGCTTGGGGATGCTGATACGTCTCCAACGTATCGATAATTTCTTATGTTCCATGCTACTTTATTGATGATACCTACATGTTTTATGCACATTATATGTCATATTTATGCATTTTCTGGAACTAACCTATTAACAAGATGCCGAAGAGCCAGTTGCTGTGTTTTTGGTTTCAGAAATCCTAGTAAAGAAATATTCTCGGAATTGGACGAAACTTTCGCCCAGGGTCCTATTTTTGCACGAAGCTTCCAAGACCGAAGAGATAACGAAGTGGGGCCACGAGGCGGAGGGGAGGCCGGCGCGGCCCAGCCTTGGCCGCGCCGACCTAGCCTCTGGGCCCCTCGTGTGGCCCCTCGCGTTGACCCTCCGCCTACTTAAAGCTTCCGTCGCGAAACCCCGACCGAGAGCCACGATACGGAAAACCTTCGAGACGCGCCGCCGCGAATCCCATCTCGGGGATTCAGGAGATCGCCTCACGCCGCCGGAGAGGGGATTCATCCCCGGAGGACTCTACACCGCCATGGTCGCTTCCGGAGTGATGAGTGAGTAGTCCACCCCTGGACCATGGGTCCATAGCGTAGCTAGATGGTCGTCTTCTCCTTGTTGTGCTTCATTGTTGGATCTTGTGAGCTGCCTAACATGATCAAGATCATCTATCTGTAATACTATATGTTGTGTTTGTCGGGATCCGATGGATAGAGAGTACTATGATTATGGTGATTATCAATCTATTGTTTATGTGTTGTTTATGATCTTGCATGCTCTCCGTTATTAGTAGAGGCTCTGGCCAAGTTTTTGCTCTTAACTCCAAGAGGGGGTATTTATGCTCGATAGTGGGTTCATGCCTTCATTGAATCTGGGATCGTGACAGTAGGTTCTAAGGTTGTGATGTGCTGTTGCCACTAGGGATAAAACATTGATGCTATGTCTAAGGATGTAGTTGTTGATTACATTACGCACCATACTTAATGCAATTGTCTGTTGCTTTGCAACTTAATACTGGAGGGGGTTCGGATGATAACCTGAAGGTGGACTTTTTAGGCATAGATGCAGTTGGATGGCGGTCTATGTACTTTGTCGTAATGCCCGGATTAAATCTCACTATATTTATCATGTCATGTATATGCATTGATTGCCTTTCTCTATTTGTCAATTGCCCGACTGTAATTTGTTCACCCAACATGCTTTATCTTATGGGAGAGACACCTCTAGTGAACTGTGGACCCCGGTCCTATTCTTTACATAGCATACAATCTGCAATTGTGTTTTACTATTTTCTTTGCAAACATCTTCCACTCGATACGTTTAATCCTTTGTTACAGCAAGCCGGTGAGATTGACAACCTCACTGTTTCGTTGGGGCAAAGTACTTTGGTTGTGTTGTGCAGGTTCCGCGTTGGCGCCGGAATCCCTGGTGTTGCGCCGCATCACATTTCGCGACCATCAACCTTCAACGTGCTTCTTGGCTCCTCCTTCGATTAAACCTTGGTTTCTTTCTGAGGGAAAACTTGCTACTCTGCGCATCATACCTTCCTCTTGGGGTTCCCAACGAACGTGTGAGTTACACGCCATCAACCATCCAAAAGCTGGACCGGTGAGGGATTGCGAGAAGAACCTCACCCGTAGCTGATCCGATGCTGAAACCATGCCCAACTGGGCCAAGTATCGGCTCACGTGCTCGATTGAGCTAGACCCTTCTGACCCACTGAACTTGGTGAAGTCCGGGAGCCGGTACTTAGGTGGTAGTGGGATCAGGTCAAACTCATTGGGGTACGGCTTGGAATAGCCGATTATCTTCTTCTTCGGCAGATGCCGAACTGATCTCTCAGGACTGCGCTGATCTGATCCGCGGTGGAGGTAGTAGGCAGCTGAGCTTTCATGGACTGGTGCAGTGGTATACTTGGCTAGCCACGCCTGTTTCTCAGCTTCTGCTCCCAAACTCCCCGCTGCTGCAGTCGTCCTCCTGCCGGAACAATTGCGCCTGCTCCGGCAATCCCTCCTGTCGGAGCCTGGATCGCCTGCGTCCAGTTGTTGCAGTCCGGCACATACGTGCACACGTATCCGTGTGGGATCTCCTTGGGCGGCTCATATAAGAACTGGTAGTCGCCCGGATCACCTCCAACCTTGTAGACAACGTATGCCGGTGAACCTTGTTGCTGTGGAGCTGCCATCGCGTACGGCAATGGTGGCCTGGTGTGGAGTTGCACCTCTCCCTGGTGAGTCCCTAGAACAGGTCCTGAAGGGGAGTACCGACGCTCCATGATCTCTTGCACCACACGGAGCGCAACGCGCTCCAAAGTATTCACCAGGCTCTCAGAATGCCGATGCAGCGAATGGGCCACCACGTAGTTGATCTCCTGTCGCAGGGCTCTGGTACGTTCCTCTGAAGGGAGAGACAGATCCAACCCGTCGAGGACGCCTTGTGGCGTGAATCCTTTGAACCTGATGCCGTGCGAACGGGTCTTCTCAAAGGAGCCGATGAGTTCGGCATCAACGATGGCCTTCAGCTCATCGTACTTCTTCTTGTGTTCAGCAGGGAGATCCTCGTATGTGATCTGTTCCTCTGCCATCTCGGGTGTCGGTGTTGACGTGGATGTTGCAGAAGATGTCCCACCGGGCGTGCCAGAATGTGTTACCCTCCAAAACCCACCGACGGGCAATGGCTAAGCAACACGAAGAGCCGGGAGGCTCCCAAGGCCGCTTAGTGGACCCTGGCACCTCGCGTCGTCCCGCAAATCTTCCAGCCCCGTCCTGGCGGTTGCTAGGGCGTGCCACCTGACCTAGACCCGATCAGGAAGGTGTTAGAGTGCTTCGATTGTTCCTGCATGGTAGACACGTAAACATTAAATACGAGCCCTATCGGCTCTCAGGTTGCCCTGTGGATCGGCTCAAAGAGCCGATCGCCCCATGGTTCACGTTGGATTTACAATGACATGGGGATCCTGCTTGATCAAAACAAAGCTAAAGCGATCCACGACAGTTTAGGGTTTTCACCGCATAACCGGAACGTCCTACGTGTGATCGGGCCTAGCAGCTACGGAAGATGATGCAAACTACCCCTACGAGAGGCCTAAAAACCAACATAACATTGATTCCCGGAACATCCCTTGCAGGGACGGTGAACAACACCTAACGCACTACCGGATCGTCCGACCCCAGCATAAGGCCTAACTATGCAGATATTAAACTAATCCCTGCGGAGCAAGGAGCAACTATAACGGATCGGATCTACTAAGTAACGAACAAGCAAGATGCTGCCCTTACACCTGGATAGGTGTAAGGGCAGCTAGGTGTCGAGGGACGGCATTGCCACGCAGATATGCACGAGAAAGCATCAATGCAAGCCCCTAAACACCTAATGATAAGTAGTACTGCTCGCCATCAACAATGCTTCAGCGCGAGCAATATAAGGTAGACGAATAAACATATACTGCCTAGATCGCGAGATGCGATCTAGGCAGCATGGTGCTTACCCGGGAGAAACCCTCGAAGAAAGGGGTGGCGATGCGCCTGATTTGTGTTTGTTGAACGATGATTGTCCTCCTTTTCCGATAACCCTAGATACATATTTATAGTCCAAGGGACTTTCTAATTGAGGCGTGCACCTAACCGTGCACGGGCCAGACTCTATCTGTTAATTCTAAACATGATACGATCTACTATATTACAGATACATAGGCAGTTAAGCCCAAACTCTTAGCGCAAGGCCGCTTCGAAGATGCTCCACGTGTACGTCCTTCAAGCCCATCTTCACTTACGGCCCATCTCCTGATTTGGCCAACAATCTTGCGTACCTGGACGAGCCATTTGTCCTAGCCAGCGAGGTGGCTCAAGTTTTCTACGTGAAGGACATGTCTAGCAAATCAAGAAAAAGAAATCAACAAAAGAATACATCAACCGAGGAGCCAAAGCGCCACATAGTTCTTTCGGGGAAAAGAAACATCGTGGGAGTGGATGAGAAGACAGACATGTCAGAAGATTATAATAAGTTTAAAGAAATTCCGCCCTTCACGGTGAAAATTGACCCAAGCATCTTACTAAATGATGAAGATTCTCCATGGCTACGGCGTAGAAGATCACAACACTAGATGGCGATGTAATAATGTATTCTTCATATATAGTTCCCAAGACAATCTCTACATTTATGTAATAATGAGAACCCTTTCCCCAACACTGTTAGAGGAGATTTTTCACGGGCTTGCAGGGAAATTTTTCCGAGGAGCAGCTTCCGAAGATGCCGTAGGGCGTGTGCACCAACGACATCTTCGAGAAGCTGCGCCACGGGAGATTTCCCAACCCTTTCCTTCATCCATGGGAATGAAACTGTGCTTGGCTTGTTGATCTGCTTGGCAAGGCGTATTGATGCTCCTTTTATAGGCACGGCACCGCTTCTACTTTGTCTTGTTCCTTCGACAGGGCGTCGTGCGCTACATGCTTTATCTCATCGAGCAGTGCGTCCACCCACGCTTCCTTATCCTGCCGACAGCTTTAGTCCCGGTTGCAACCACCAACCGTGACAAAAGGTTACCGACACATCCTTATCCTGCCGACAGCTTTAGTCCCGGTTGCAGCCACCAACCGTGACAAAAGGTTACCCGCACATCATCCCCCCAGATAAGGCCCTCCTAGATAAGCCTCCCCCAGTCTTTTGTCCCGGTTTGAGCCTCCACCCGGGATGAAAGTTTCGCGCGCCTCTTCGTTCCCGCCTATTTTCTTCCCGCATTCCCGCCATTTTTCCACTATATATATGTAGGCTTGGACTCATATCTGCAAACCTCATCACTCTCTCCCATGGCTTCCATCGTATGTCTAACACCCCGGGAGGCGGAGGCGCTTTGCGCCTCGAACTACCCCTGCCCGCCCGGCTACCGCGTCCCGACCGGCTGGTTGCTGAGCGTCGGAGGCGTACCGGTCCCTCCTATCCCTGTAGGTGTGCCACGCGAGATGGCCATCACGAACCACTACTATTTCGAGCTCACGCCTGAGCAGCGGAGGAATCCCCAGTGGCATCCCGACTACAGCCCGACTTGGGACAGCTTCTTCATCAATCGGCGTGAGAGGGCGGTTGCCAGGTACGAGGAGGACGGCCCGCCTCCTTCGAACTTCAACGAGGCCGGCCGTCGGATGTGGTGGCGCGGCCGGACTCTCCAGAGCGTCATGGCCTATCGTGGCCCCCGCCTGCGCTACCCTCAATCCCAGCCCACGCGTGGTCATGGAGAAGCCGGCGGCTCCGGTGATGGAGAAGCCGGCGGCTCCGGTGATGGAGAAGCCGACGGCTCCGGTGATGACGAGGTATACGATTAGTATAGATGCATTAATGGAATTCTATATGTACATATGTATATAAATTAATTAATTTTTATTCTCTTAGGCCTCCGAAGATAAGTTGGACAAACGAGGCCCGGCAAAGAAGTTGACCAAAAAAGACCACTTCACAATTGAAGCTATATCACCGGAAGGCCAACCTGTGGCACCCTCACTTGTCAGAACGAAATTTAAAAATCAGTGCGGAGTTCTGGTTAGGGATTCTCTCCCGATCACTATTAGAGAATGGAACAAGACCAAGAAGGTGTCCGAAAATCAGGTTGCCGATAGGTACAAAAACACACTTTTTGACGACCTCATGGCACATTTCACTTTGCCAGATCTGGGATCGGAGTCTGAGAATGCTAAGCAGAGGGCGCTAGTGAAGAAATGGGCTCTTAAGAAGATGGGGGAACTTTTCCGGGCGTATAAGAACCGGTTATGGGCAACTTATAAGGCCGAGAAGAAGCCTCCAGTATTCGAGAACTATCTATCGAAGCAGGAGCATAATTGGGAAGAATTTGTGAAGTACAAAGAATCAGAGGAGGCTGTGAACCTGTCCAAGAAAAACCAGAAGAATGCAAGCGAGAAGAAATATCACCATCATACGGGGCGAGGGGGCTACGAAGTAGCCATGCCTAAGTGGGATGCACAAGAGGCTGAGATGGAGCGGAATGGGATCACTCCAGAACCCACGCGAGAAGGATGGGACATTAGGGCTCGAAATTGGTTCCTCGCGCATGGCTGTGAGTATGACATGAAGACAGGGAACATTGTTGAAAGTGACAGCAGGGTTAGGGTACCCAGGGAAAAATGGATTGAAGTGACGACAGAAATAAAGGCGGGAAAACTAAAGTTTGCTCCCGATAGAGAGAAAGACTTGCTGACGCTTGTCCTCGGTAATCCCGAGAAGGGAGGACGAACAAGAGGCTTCGGCCCTAGTGTTCCGTGGTCGCTTGGGTTTCCGGCCGACGCGGAGACTTATAGAAGCCGAGCGAGAGCTAAACAACGCGAGCTGCAGGTGCAGAATGACCGGATGGCCGAGTTCCAACGCCGACTTGACCAGCAGCAGCGGGAGATTCAGCAGCAACAGCTGGAGATAAATGAACTAAAAGGACAGCGCCAGCCAGATAATACCGCCGGCATATCTCAGCAGCGAGACAGCAGCGTTGCCGACTCGGAGGTGGCACCGCCTTTGAAGATGATAGATGGCGGTCCTGGCGACCCCATGGATGGAATCAAGGAGCAAACACCTTGTGATCTCCATGACGTGTTCAGGAACGTATCTGTTAAGGTGGCGGTCGGCTATGTCTTACCTGCATTTGGAGCTGAAGGTGAGCCGGCAACATGGCATGGCAATGAGATTCCAGCTGGCTATGCTCGTGTCGGGGTGGATTCAGTTGTACCGTCGTGGGAGACATTGCAGCTCGATATCCCTGGAGGTGATGGGGGGGTTACACTCCGAGAGGTGCTGGGAGAAATCATTCTCTGGGAAAAGAAGAACATCAAGCTGCCAGGCTGGGTAGCCCCTAGTACCAGTCGTCCCAGGTCACCATCACCTCCTCCAGGTGATCGCAGGCCACCATCACCATCACCTCCTCCAGGTGATCGCAGGCCACCATCACCTCCTCCTACTGATCACATGTCGACACCATCACCCCATGGGTACGACGTCGACCACGACATCCGTAGTCCATCTCCATCTCCAGCGCCGCCGCCTCCGCCCACTAAGACTCGGTATGCACCCGGCCGGAAGCGTTTCAAGAGTCCTACCCGCAAGTTGTCGCCCCTCCCAAGAGTACCAAAGGTTCCTCCCCCCCGTCCTTGGGATCTTACTGTCGAGGAAAATGCGGCCGCTGTTGCGAAACACAACTATGATCATTTCCATAAGCCAAAACCTCCAGCGCCAGAGCCATACACCGAGAAGCAAAAAGCATATGCTACTTCTTTTCTGAACACACCATCGCAATATGACTTGCACGAGAAAAAGGATGACTATACACGCCACCTTGCGAGGGTAATTGATGACAAGGCTAAGAAGAAGAAGGAGGATGACGAGGCTAAGAAGAAGGAGGATGGCAAGGCTAAGGAGAAGGATAGTGCTAGCACGAGCAAATCATCAGCCGGGAAGAAGACAAGTGCACCCCTCAAGGCGCCCAAGCAAACGACAAAAGGCAAAAAAAGAAAGGAAGTTTCCCAGCTCGGAGAACAGGCCAAACAATCGATCCCAGCACTCAAAGTGTTTGATGTTCCCAAGCTGTACCGGGAACATGGTGAAGGTTTCAATATGGAAGAAGCTGAGGCGCTAGCGGCTTCGATGTCCTGTACCGTGGAGGAATTGCTGAGTGCCGCAGATGTTGCACTACCCTTTGCTGACATAGCTCCTACATTTGTCTACGGGGCCGACTTGGTCAGTAGAGAGCGGCTGGATAAAATGCCAACGCATATGCGGAATTTGCATCAGTGGTACCTTGATGCGTGCAAGGAGAACCAAAGGTACATCGTGGCGAAGATCCCACGTGAATATTACTACCGAAAGGAGGAGATCCATATTGAGATGAATGAACTCTGGCAGTTATTCAATTTAGAAGCCCTCGACAAATCTCTCATGAGCTGCTATTGCTTGTAAGTTGTTAACTACATCTAAATTCATTTTCATTCAGTTCATGTTCGTTTTCATTGCATATACTCATTATATCTTATGTGTTCTCTTATGCAGACTGAAGATCAGTGAATGCAAAAGTAATAATATTATCAATATTGGGTTTGTTGACCCAGATAAAGTACATGTTCAAACGGTAAAGCATAGCGCGTTAGATACGGGGGGAAACCTACTAAGGTTTTTGGGGGAGCAAAATTTCTGTGATTCAATACTGTTTCCTTACAACTACGAGTGAGAGTCTTAATGATCTTTTATGCACATTCAGTTTTGCTTACTCGATGTTAAGTGTAATTCCTGACGTATATACATAAACATGTGCAGCTTCCACTGGATTCTACTAGACATTCAACTTGATAAGGGAATAGTTGAAGTAAGGGACCCAATGAGTAGAGGCCTGGACGGGTTCCGCGACTTGCAGAAGTTGCTCCAAGTGTAATTTCCTTCATCGCCGCGCTATATCTTTCGTGAGATATCAATTAATTATCCACTCATTCAATCATTCTTTTGCCTGGCAGGACTTGGAAAGCTTTCAAGAAAAACATTAAGGGTACCTGGGCAGAGAAGCTAACATTTACTACTGTACCGTGCGCCCAGCAGCCACAAGGGACGAATCTATGTGGATACTACGTTTGCGAGTTCATTCGCATGTTAACCACTGAGAAGCAGAACAATAATAAATTCGACGTAAGCAATAACATTCACAACTTTATTTATTTTCGTCAATATTTCGTTATCAACATTGATATAGTCATACTCATCATCTCATTTTCCTATATAGGTCGACTACATGCGGGACACACTCGAACCAAAGGAACACCTACTAGGAATTGCGGAGGAAGTGGCGGGAGTTTTGCTTAGAGAAGTAATACACGTGGAGCATCTTCGAAGCGGCCTTGCGCTGAGAGTTTGGGCTAAGTTGCCCATGTATCTGTAACATATTAGATCGCATTGTAATTTAGATTAAAGAGATAGAGTCCGGCCCGTGCACGGTTAGGTGCACGCCTCAATTAGAAAGTCCCTTGGACTATAAATATGTATCTAGGGTTATCGGAAAAGGAGGACAATCATCGTTCAACCAACACAAATCAGGCGCATCGCCACCCCTTCTCTTCGAGGGTTTCTCCCGGGTAAGCACCATGCTGCCTAGATCGCATCTAGCGATCTAGGCAGTACACGTTTATTCGTCAACCTTGTACTGCTCGTGCTGAAGCCTTGTTGATGGCGAGCAGTACTATTTATCCTTAGGTGTTTAGGGGCTTGCATTGATGCTTTCACGTGCATATCTGCGTGGCAATGCCGTCCCTGACACCTAGCTGCCCTTACGTCGATCCAGACGTAAGGGCAGCATCTTGCTTGTTCTTACTTAGTAGATCCGATCCGTTATAGTTGCTCCTTGCTCCGCAAGGATTAGTTTAATATCTGCATAGTTAGGCCTTATGTTGGGGTCGGAGGATCCGGTGGTGCGTTAGGTGTTGTTTACCGTCCCTGCGAGGGATGTTCCGGGGATCAACGTTATGTTGGTTTTTAGGCCTCTCGTAGGGGTAGTTTGCACCGTCTCTCGTAGCTGCTAGGCCCGATCGCACTTAGGACGTTCCGATTATGCGGTGAAAACCCTAAACTGTCGTGGATCGTTTTAGCTTTGTCCTGATCAAGCAGGATCCCCATGCCATTGTAAATCCAACATGAAACATGGGGCGATCGGCTCTTTGAGCCGATCCACAGGGAAACCTGAGAGCCGATAGGGCTCGTATTTAATGTTTACGTGTCTACCATGCAGGAACAATCGAAGCATTAACACCTTCCTGATCGGGTCTAGGTCAGGTGGCACGCCCTAGCAACCGCCAGGACGTTGGCCAGAAGATTTGCGGGACGACGCGAGGTGCCAGGGATCCACTAAGCGGCCCTGGGAGCTTCCCGGCTCTTCGTGTTGCTTAACCAACGCCCGTCGGGGGGTTTTGGAGGGTAACACATTCTGGCACGCCCGGTGGGACATCCACGTCGACATCTTCTGCGACACCTACGTCAACATCCACGTCAACATCGGCATCCGAGATGGCGGAGGAACAGATCACATACGAGGATCTTCCTCCTGATCATAAGAAGAAGTACGATGAGCTGAAGGCCATCGTTGAAGCCGAACTCATCGGCTCCTTTGAGAAGACCCGTTCGCACGGTATCAGGTTCAAAGGATTCACGCCACAAGGCGTCCTCGACGGGGTAGATCTGGCTCTCCCTTCAGATGAACGTACCAGAGCCCTGCGACAGGAGGTCAACTACATGGTGGCCCATTCACTGCATCGGCACTCTGAGAGCCTGGTGAACACTTTGGAGCGCGTTGCGCTCCGTGTGGTGCAAGAGATCATGGAGCGTCGATACTCCCCTTCAGGACCTGTTCTAGGGACTCACCAGGGAGAGATGCAACTCCACACCAGGCCACCTCTGCCGTACGCAACGGCGGCTCCACAGCAACAAGGCTCACCGGCATACGTCGTCTACAAAGTTGGGGGTGACCCGGGCGACTATCAGTTCTTGCATGACCCGCCCAAGGAAATCCCACACGGATACGTGTGCACGTATGTGCCGGACTGCAACAACTGGACGCAGGCGATCCAGGCTCCACCAGGAGGGATTGCCGGAGCAGGAGCAATTGTTCCGGCAGGAAGAACGACTGCAGCAGCGGGGAGTTTAGGAGCAGAAGCTGAGAAACAAGCGTGGTTAGCCAAGTATACCACTGCACCAGTCCAGGAAAGCTCAGCTGCCACTACCTCCACCGCAGATCAGATCAGCGCAGTCCTGAGAGATCAGTTCGGCATCTTGCCGAAGAAGAAGATAATCGGCTATTCCAAGCCGTACCCCAATGAGTTCGACCTGATCCCACTACCGCCTAAGTACCGGCTTCCGGACTTCAACAAATTCAGTGGGTCAGAAGGGTCGAGCTCCATCGAGCACGTGAGCCGATACCTGGCCCAGCTGGGCATGGTTTCAGTATCGGATCAGCTACGGGTGAGGTTCTTCTCGCAATCCCTCACCGGTCCAGCGTTTGGATGGTACACCTCGTTGCCACCAAATTCAGTGCAATCATGGAAGCAGCTGGAGGAACTGTTCCACACCCACCATTCAGAAGCCACTGAAGCTGGTATTGCCGAACTAGCACAGGTTCGGCAGCGAGGAGAGACAGTCTCTGAGTACATCCAACGTTTCAGAACTGTCAAGAACCGATGCTATTCGGCTCACCTAACTGAGAAAGAGGCAGTCGAGCTGGCCGTGGCAGGCCTTGCAGCGTCGTTCAAGGACCTGACGTTCCAGGTTGAGTACAACTCGTTGACGCACCTGGTCAATAGACTGACCTTATATGAACAGCGCCATCCAGAACTGTACCAGGACAAGTTCAAGCGCGCGATAACCCTGGTCAATGCTGATGAAGATGAAGATTCTGCGGAAGATCAGGAAGTTGCGGTAGCCGAGTGGACTCGGACGCCAGTACCTGTGTCCTGCAAATGGGTGAACCCGCCAGGGCCTCCAAGAGGGTTGGACTTCGACGTGACCAAGACTGAACAGATCTTCGATCTGCTACTGAAAGAGAAACAGTTGAAGCTACCCGAAGGCCACAAGATCCCTACGGCGCAGGAGATGAACAAAAGGCCATACTGCAAATGGCATCATACGTTCACGCACGCCACCAACGACTGCAAAGTGTTGCGCGCACAAATTCAGATGGCGATAGAATCAGGCCGATTAACTTTCGGACAGTTTGCCATGAAGGTAGACATGCGTCCGTTTCCGGACGTCAACATGGTGGACCTAAGCCACTCCATAAGAGAGCCAGGGTTCTCTTTCGATGTCAATATGGCAGGGTTTGTGATCCGCCATGGCGTGGACAAAGCAGAGAGCAGCCACTCTCGTGGCAAAGATAAAGAGGAGGCCGTTCCACGCGACCGGCCCCAAGACGATGATAGACGGTACCTAACCGAGGAGGAGGTGAGAAGCATACGGTATCAGCGCCCACTCTCCGTGCATCTCCTCAACAAATATGAGCAGCAGTACGACCGACGTCGGCGCTACGACGAAGACGATGAAAGATATCGTCGGTCTGATGCGGAGAACAGGAGGTATCGTCAGAATGACGGCAACAACGACGGGTACGAACGTCGCGCCAGTGGGAGGTCAAGGGAGCGAGACAACGTGGATAAGCACTGGAACTGTCCCTTCTTCAAACATTGCTGGGACTCAGGAATGAGCCGATTGCCAACAATCGAGAACTGCCCAGAATGCACACAGCAAAGGAGAAGGACGAACGAAGTTTCAGTGTTCG
>JAUUTY010001841.1:0-20000 GCA_030979885.1 Lolium multiflorum
CTTAGAGCTTTCACTCCTCTTGATCTTAGTATATCATTCTCCTCTCTTGACCCTTGAAAACTTCCTTCACACCAAACTTCAAGCAAACTCATTAGAGGGTTAGTGCATCATTAATAATTCACTCATTCAGAGGTGACACAATCATTCTTTTCACTTCTGGACATTGCATAATGCTACTGGACATTAATGGATCAAAGAAATAAATCCAACATAGCAAAAGAGGCAATGCGAAATAAAAGGCAGAATCTGTCAAAAACAGAACAGTCCGTAAAGACGAATTTATAAATGGCACCAGACTTGCTCAAATGGAAAAACTCAAAACTAATGAAAGTTGCGTATATATCTGAGGATCACGCTCGTAAATTGGCAGATTTTTTCGAATTTTCTACAGGGAATTATGCCCAGATTCGTGACAGACAGCAATGCTGTTTCTGCGCAGCGATCCCAAATATAACATCAACTTTGACATAGAAACTTTACTTGGCACAAAAACATGATAAGGAGAGGTTGCTACAGTAGTAAACAACTTCCAAGACTCAACAAAACAAAAAATTGCTGTAGGTAAAAACATGGGTTGTCTCCCATAAGCGCTTTTCTTTAACGCCTTTCAGCTAGGCGCAGAAAGTGCAAATCAAGTAACATCGAGAGTAGAAGCATCAACATTATTATTCTTCATGCAAACACAACTTGTTGCAGGGGGTACTTTAGGTGTTCCATTATCTAGATTTTCTATGGTAGTGCTAGGGGTTTTAGCAATTTTAGGCCTATAATAATTCTTTTGTTTAGGCACCTTAGAGGCGTACATGAATTTTTGCTCTTTACCCACATAAGCTTTCTCATTATACTTGAGAGAAGAAAAGGTTGAACCCAAGGTTCCCATAGCTTTTTCAAGTTCATCAATCCTATTGGTTTGATTATCATGGACAACACAAGTTCCTAGGATACTAATTCTTTCATCAATTCCTCCTAAGGATTTATCAAGTTCATAAGTTTTGTCAAATAACATTCCCAATTTAGCTTCAACACTTGGAAAATTTTTCTCTATGGTTTCCAATTTTTTCATAACATCTTCAAGAGAGATTTCAATTTTAACTTCATTAACAGGTGGTATTCCAACTAGACTCTCAATGATGCAACTAGCTTCTAAAGCAGGAGTACCTAGGAAATTACCTCCCGAAAGAGTATCAAGAACATATCTATTCCAACTAGATAAACCAACATAAAAGTTCCTAAGAAGGATAGTGGTGGAGTGTTTCTTAATGCACCTTTGATGAGCATTACTAATTCTATACCAAGCATCTTTAAAACTTTCTCCACCTTGTTGCTTAAAAGAACGAACTTCAACTTCAGGATTACTCATTTTAGTAGCAGTAAAATAAAACAAACTAGATAAAGTAAATGCAAGTAACTAATTTTTTTGTGTTTTTGATATAGAGAGCAAGACAATAAATAAAGTAAAACTAGCAACTAATTTTTGTGTGTTTTGTTTAGGTGCAGCAAACAAAGTAGTAAATAAAATAAAGCAAGACAAAAACAAAGTAAAGAGATTGAGAAGTGGAGACTCCCTTGCAGCGTGTCTTGATCTCCCCGGCAACGGCGCCAGAAAAAGTGCTTGATGCGCGTAGATGTACACGTCCGTTGGGAACCCCAAGAGGAAGGTATGATGCGCACAGGCAAGTTTTCCCTCAGTATGAAACCAAGGTTTAATCGAACCAGTAGGAGCCAAGAAGCACGTTGAAGGTTGATGGTCGCGAAATGTGATGCGGCGCAACACCAGGGATTCCGGCGCCAACTAGGAACCTGCACAACACAACCAAAGTACTTTGCCCCAACGAAACAGTGAGGTTGTCAATCTCACCGGCTTGCTGTAACAAAGGATTAAACGTATCGAGTGGAAGATGTTTGCAAAGAAAACAGTAAAACAAGTAGATTGTATGCTATGTAAAGAATAGGACCGGGGTCCACAGTTCACTAGAGGTGTCTCTCCCATAAGATAAAAGCATGTTGGGTGAACAAATTACAGTCGGGCAATTGACAAATAGAGAAAGGCATAATAATGCATATACATGACATGGTAAATATAGTGAGATTTAATTGGGCATTACGACAAAGTACATAGACCGCCATCCAACTGCATCTATGCCTAAAAAGTCCACCTTCAGGTTATCGTCCGAACCCCCTCCAGTATTAAGTTGCAAAGCAACAGACAATTGCATTAAGTATTGTGCGTAATGTAATCAATAACTACATCCTTAGACATAGCATCAATGTTTTATCCCTAGTGGCAACAGCACATCACAACCTTAGAACTTTCTGTCACTGTCCCAGGTATCAATGAAGGCATGAACCCACTATCGAGCATAATTACTCCCTCTTGGAGTTAAGAGTAAAAACTTGGCCAGAGCCTCTACTAATAACGGAGAGCATGCAAGATCATAAACAACACATGAACAATAGATTGATAATCACCATAATCATAGTACTCTCTATCCATCGGATCCCGACAAACACAACATATAGTATTACAGATAGATGATCTTGATCATGTTAGGCAGCTCACAAGATCCAACAATGAAGCACAACAAGGAGAAGACGACCATCTAGCTACTGCTATGGACCCATGGTCCAGGGGTGAACTACTCACTCATCACTCCGGAGGCGATCATGGCGATGAAGAGTCCTCCGGGAGATGAATCCCCTCTCAGGTGCCGGAGGCGATCTCCTGAATCCCCCGAGATGGGATTCGCGGCGGCGGCGTCTCTGTAAGGTTTTCCGTATCGTGGCTCTCGGTACTGGGGGTTTCGCGACGGGAGCTTTAAGTAGGCGGAAGGTCAACGCGAGGGGCCACACGAGGGGCCCAGGGGGCAGGTCGGCGCGGCCAGGGCTTGGGCCGCGCCGCCCGGCCTCCTCGTGCCCCCTTCGTTAGGTCTTCGGTCTTCTGGAAGCTTCGTGCAAAAATAGGACCCTGGGCGAAAGTTTCGTCCAATTCCGAGAATATTTCTTTACTAGGATTTCTGAAACCAAAAACAGCAGAAAACAGAACTGGCTCTTCGGCATCTTGTTAATAGGTTAGTTCCGAAAATGCATAAATATGACATATAATGTGCATAAAACATGTAGGTATCATCAATAAAGTAGCATGGAACATAAGAAATTATCGATACGTTGGAGACGTATCGCGTGGCGCCGGTGCTGGGGCCGGTCTGGCCGGGCCACGGGCCGGCTGCCGGATTCTGGCCGGCGGCCGGATCTGGGCCCGGTCGACCGGGTCCTCAACCGGTTTCTCGTGGGCTTTCTCTCTCCTGTTCTTGAGCAAACCAAGCCAAATCGACCAAATCGAAGGAAAACGATGGAATTGGGGGCTAGAAAGTGGGGGAAATAGTAGATCAAGCACCTCAACACCAAATCCATGGACCAAAACCACTCAAAACGCAACCAAATCGCAGATCCATCCAAAGGCAAATTAGGGCTATTTTTTGGGGATTTTTGGGGAAAATTTTTAGAGACGAAATTGGGTGGGTGGGGGGTCAAATTCGCGGAAACCAAAGGCTGCTGATACCATATGATGAGGTCTAAGACCCCGTGTGTGGCCCGATCTCGCGAATGACCCAAGAATCAAGGGGGAAAGAGAGGGAGAGGCGGAAGAACACGAAGAACGCGAAGAACACAACGCACACCAACCCGATACAATCGATACTTACCCTCGTGGCTCGATGGACCACGCCAATAGAATCACCACGGGAGAGACTCGAGGTAGAATCCCGGAGTGAGAGATCGGTGTTGGGGACGGAGACCGGTGAGGGAGAGAGAGTGGGCTACACTAGAATCTCACTCACATAGATCCAATCATCCAACATGGGGTGCCTTGATACAAAGGGGATGAAACCCTAGGGAGACAAAGCTCAAAGTCATGTTTAAGCCTAAATCTTGTCTAACCAGCTATGGGGGCGAGCTGGGGTCTTATATAGGCATACAAGGCAACATGGGTCGAAAAGGTACAAGTTGGTGGGCCAAACCCGACGGATCCGGTCCTGGGGCCGGTCTGACCGGGCCTGGGCTGGCGGGTCCGGTCGTGGGGCCGGTCGACCGGTCGCCAACCGGAAATGTCGCAGATCTCCGTCCGGTTGGCTTCCGGTACGACCCGGCGCGCGGTCTGTGGCCCGGTCTGACCGGCCTCTGCGCCGGCCTGTCCGGTCTGTGGCCCGGTCTGACCGGCCTCTGGGCTGGCCGGCCTGTTCCTCCCTCCTCTTCTTCCTCTTCCTTCTCCTCTTCTTCCCTTCTTCTTCTTCCTTCTTCCATGCACCATGGGGGTTCCTTCTCTCTTGGTCCTTGTCGACGTCGGCACCTATAGACATCAAGATGATAGGCATGAGGTAGCATACCATTCAAGTTGGTGTTGAGATCGACCATAGAGAGGAAGGAGTTCACCTTGACATATATGGCGGGGTTTTGTGTTGTTGGTCCACTTGGGGGACTCCTTGGCCATGGTGTAGCGTCGATGATAGTCGGGGCTTCACTTGTTGGTCTTGAGGCGTAGGTGTCCAAAGGCCACCCCGCATCAACTTCCCCGTCCCGGCGGCGTGCCGGAACAGAGACTCCTGTCCCCCAGATCTTGGCTTCGTGATGGCGGCGGCTCTGGAAGGTTTCGCGTGGGCTTCTTCGTATCGTGTTTTAGGTCAGGGACCTTTATATGAAGAGGCGGAGTCGGAGGCTGACGAGGCGGCGACACTAGGGGGGGCCCAGCCCGGCCGCGCCGCCCTATCATCTGGCCCACCGGGCTCCCCTCGTGGCTCTCTGTTCTGAAGCTTCGTGGAAAAATAGGATGTTGGGCATTGATTTCGTCTTCGAGAATATTTCCTTACTAGGAGAAACCAAAAACAGAAGGCATTCGGCATCTCGTCAATAGGTTAGTTCCGGACGCATAATAATGACATATAATGTCATAAAACATGTAGTATCATCAATCATGGAACATAGAAGGGCGGTCGCGCCTCGAGGATGCCGGCGACGTCTCCACCTCGATCTCACATGTGACTGCTTCTCGGTGGGCGGTGCGCCACGCCATGTAGAAGATCTATCAAAAGAGGAGAGCCCGATGACGCTACCGACGCCTCAACCTTGATAGCACCGGCTTGTTGCTCCGCACCGAGATGCGCCACGTGCAAGATTTAGCGGATGCGCCAATTTTAGAGATATGTCATGATCGTTGTAACAAATTTCAACATGATGATGATTTGATCCTGCACTCGGCCTTGAACATAAGTACTAGTACAGTCTCACAATTTTTTTATCATTATACTTTGCGAGATTTAGCGGATGCGCCAAATTCAGAGATAGATCATGATCATGGTAACACAATTTTCAATGTAATGATGATTTGATGTTGCACTAGACCTTGAACATAAGTACTAGTACGGTCTCACAATTTTGTATCATTATACTTTGCAAGTTTTAGCGGATGCGCCCATTTTCAGAGGATCATGGTAACAAATTTTCAACGTGATGATGATTTGATGTTGCACTCGACCTTGAACAGAAGTACTACTACTGTCTTACAATTTCTTTATCATTATACTTTGCAAGATTTAGCAGATGCGCCAAATTCAGAGATAGATCATGATCATGGTAACAAATTTTCAACGTGATGATGATTTGATGTTGCACTCGAACTTGAACAGAAGTACTAGTACAGTCTCACAATTTTTTTATCATTATACTTTGCGAGATTTAGCGGATGCGCCAAATTCAGAGATAGATCATGATCATGGTAACACAATTTTCAATGTAATGATGATTTGATGTTGCACTAGACCTTGAACATAAGTACTAGTACGGTCTCACAATTTTGTATCATTATACTTTGCAAGTTTTAGCGGATGCGCCCATTTTCAGAGGATCATGGTAACAAATTTTCAACGTGATGATGATTTGATGTTGCACTCGACCTTGAACAGAAGTACTACTACTGTCTTACAATTTCTTTATCATTATACTTTGCAAGATTTAGCAGATGCGCCAAATTCAGAGATAGATCATGATCATGGTAACAAATTTTCAACGTGATGATGATTTGATGTTGCACTCGAACTTGAACAGAAGTACTAGTACAGTCTCACAATTTTTTTATCATTATACTTTGCGAGATTTAGCGGATGCGCCAAATTCAGAGATAGATCATGATCATGGTAACACAATTTTCAATGTAATGATGATTTGATGTTGCACTAGACCTTGAACATAAGTACTAGTACGGTCTCACAATTTTGTATCATTATACTTTGCAAGTTTTAGCGGATGCGCCCATTTTCAGAGGATCATGGTAACAAATTTTCAACGTGATGATGATTTGATGTTGCACTCGAACTTGAACAGAAGTACTAGTATGGTCTCACAATTTTTATTATCATTATACTTTGAAAGATATAGCGGATGCGCCAATTTCAGAGATAGATCATGATCATGGTAACAAATTTTCAACGTGATGATGATTTGATGTTACACTCCGCCTAGAAGAGAAGTACTAGTACGGTCTCACAATTTTTTTTATCATTATACTTTGCAAGATCTAGCGGATACGCTAATTGCAGAGATAGATCATGATCATGGTAGTGACCGATATTCAAGGTGATGATGATTTGATTTTGCACTCGGCCTTGAACAGAGGTACTAGTACGGTCTCACAATTTTTTATCATTATACTTGGACCTTAGCCAAATTCAAAATCTCATAGCGGCAAAACTTCCCGCCCACAAAATACAAAAATTTCACACGCTTTCAAATTCCCATTCTACCCCTGTGGTGATGACAGCAAAGTCGGTTGGTGGGGGGGTCTGCCCGTCATTTTATGGATCACCACCTCCCTAGCCCCGGATACCCTCCCAAAAAAATTCATTTCCCTCAGTCTCTCATCTGAGACCACCCACCGGAACTTCTCAAGTCCCTCTCTCTACCACCTCCACGACCACCGCACCGGAACATCCCCGCCGGACTTCCCTGGCCTACCCGAGGCCTCGCGATCCTCGTCATCCGGCTGCCTGCCGGAGCCGCTTCATCGACGCCGTCATCAACCGGACCGGATCATCCCCGCCGAACCTCGAAACCATATGCTCATCCAGCAGTCTACCGCAGTCGCTTCAGCTGCGGTATCGTCCACCGCATCGGATCTTGCTCACCGACACCGATGTGCATGAACCGAATCTGCTTCACCGGCGCCGTGCATGATCTAAACTCTTCTACTGTCGCTTTTCTATTGCTTGCCTGCAAGTTCTTGTTTAATCTTGGGGGAACCTGTTTGTGCTAACGACGCGCCGTTACGTCTTTGCAGATGAGATGAGTAACCATGAAGTTTAATGGCCGTCTCTCCAACCCCAAGGAGCACATGTAGCGTACTTCATCACCGGATCTATCAACCCCAGGAAGATCTGCTGTGACTCCCACAGAGTGCTTCTCCTAATGTAAGTCCCTTGTTTTAGCGCCATGTTCTGGGTTCAGATGCTTGTTTGTCTGAAGCTCTTTTAGTTCATTCCTAGCTATGACCGTAACACCTTGCTATTTTCTAGTTCATTGCTAACTTTAAGCGATTGAACATTTTGGTTTGCATTCCCTGCTCTGTAGATGTAGCCATCATAACTTCTATCTTGCTCAGTCGTTGTTACAAAAATTATAGGTATTATAGTAACATCCTGCTATTATTTAGTTCATGGCCAATTTTAAGTAATTGCACATGTTGGTTCGCATTCCCTGCTCTATAGCTTTTGGCATCGTAACTTCTATATTTGGTTTACATTCCCTGCTCTGTAGATCTAGCCATCATAACTTTATCTTGCTCAGTCGTTGTTACAAAAATTATGGCCTGCTACTATGTTGTTTGTGCCAATTTTTTACTCCATGAACATGTTGGCTTGCATTCCCTGTACTACAGGTGATGCCATTGTTTTGTATCTAGTTCATTGTAAGCTAACAAAGTAAGGACTTAGTTTGGCATGCTATCACTCTGCTATCTAGCCTGTAGTACAAATAAACTTGTCATACTACTAGATAATAATTTTGCGTGCCATCTTGTTCTTCAAAAGCTGCATTATTGACTTGTTTCTCTGACTTGGCATGACGCTCACATATGGAAAGCTGAACATATTGGTTTGCATTCCCTCTTATACAAGTTCACAGGTGATCCCACTATATTCTGTATCTGGTCCATCCTAAGCTCCAGCATTAACTATCCTCTATGTGTTGCTCATTACAAGTTTATATCCCGAAACATCTTGATTTGCATCCCCTTCACTATAAGTTCAGGAGTACGGTCTTCGCTTCATCATGTGCGTCAACGTCAAGAACCACACTCAAGGCCGAGGTCACGGAGGCATGGAAGAGAAGAAGGAAGTGTGTTGCCCGATCTCACGAATTGAAGAAAGACGGCGCACGAAGAACACGAAGAACACGATGAACACACGCGAACGCACGCAACACAACCCGATACAATTCGGTTTACTCCCGATAGCCCGAACCACTATCCCGATAGAATCCCTCAAGGAGAGACACGAGGTAGAATCCCCGAGAGAAAGACCGATATACGATCTATGGAGTCACACGAGTGAGAGACCGCGGTAGAATCACAAGTGCGAAAGATAAATCATATAAGGAGTGCCTTGATACAACTCATAGATTTGTGTCTAAGAGAGGAGGGGGTTTCCCTAATCCCAAAGGGATGGTGGAGGCATAAGCCAAGTTCTCACTCAAGTTATGTCTTACCTAATGAAGGGGGAGGTGGGAGCCTATATATAGGGAGCCACCAAAGGAGGGGTAGTTTAGGCATACAAAGGGATAAAGGGTTCAGATTTGATGCTCTTTGCAGTGGGGCGTCAGGGCCAGCACAGGTAGGGCGATAGGGCCGGCGCAGGTAGGGCGGCAGTGCCGTCGTCCTCAGGCGTAGTGGCGGTGCGGCAGTGCCGGTCTTCCTGGCGCGTCTCCTTATCCTCGACGTTCTCTTCCATGCTTCCACGACCTCGGCCTTGAGTCCTCGAGCCTCCATGGTGTCGTCCACTTCCTCCGTACTTGGCGATGTGTTCCTATCATGGTCATATGAAGGAGGATGAAGTAGCATACCATTCATGAGAGACAATTGGAGGCACGCATAAAGGAGAAGATTCACCTTTGCGTGACGTGTCGGCGTTGACGCACATGATGCGGTGGAGACCGAAGGTCGCCCCGTATCATCTCCCCCCACTTGAAAAAGAGTCGTCCTCGACGATAGCTCTTCATGAACGTGTATAGGAGGTAGATGACAACCACGCTTGAATGTCACTTCACTTGTCAAGAGCCCTATCAATAGCACAAGAAAAGCCAAGCAACACTCAAAGCATAGCCAATGTTCCACGGGTTTAGCAAAAGAGCGCAAGTAGAAGGAGGTCACCTTAGCAAGATGTCGATGTGCTCTCATGGAGAGATCTTGTGTAGTGGAAGTGTGCGGGCAAAACCACTCATTGGAGCTCACTTGTATCATGCTCTCAAGAGCTCTTTTTGTCAACTCGTGCTCAATCGAGGTTGACATTGGAGTTTGGGTACCTACACACATGTTAGACAACAAGAACAACGTGTGTGCATGGTATATGAACACATCATCCATCATGATGCGCCATTTCTTTTGCACATCACCATTAGCGGTAAGCAAGATATTATAGTACACATGGTGAATATGCGGGGAAAACATGGAACATGCTCATCATGGACATATGCAAAGTCTCCAAAATGTGAGAGAGCTATGGGGGCAATCTCGTTCGCAAGCATATTAACATCATTGCAAACCAAGCATTGGAAAGAACAATTGTTCAACATTTTGGTTGCACTAATGGGAGAATATTGCAAGCATGTAGCACAAAACATGTTCAAAATTTTATCATTGTTGTTGACCAACCTAGGGAAAGAGCAATTGTTCATCAAGGTTGTCACAACACAAGCATTATCATTTTCATTGCAAGCAATACATGGGAAAGAGCAATTGTTCGACATATTGCAAGCAATAGGAGAGAAAGTGAAACTCTCATAGCATGGCATGGTCAAAGTGTCACAAGCAACTACTTCCACATGATCAAGAATGGTGGCATCACAAGTATCACAAGGGAAAGTGAAAGAAGCATATGACATAGCAATAGGATCATCCAACTCATGCAAGCACTCACAAATCATCATGTCCACTAGTGGGATCATGGCATCATCAACACCCATATACGTACCTTTGTAGTCCCGCTCATATGAGGTAGGTGTTGTGGAAGTGGGAGGGTCCATGTGGCCTCCATGTTCATCTTCAAGCAACAAGCATGGTGTGATATCATCATCTTCATGCACCATGTACATCTTCTCCATGATCGGCGTCTCGTCATCCATGGAACCTAATGAGACATAAGAGAACACACTAGAGGTAGAGGGTAAGTTGTTAGAATTTGAAATGGCCTCACATGACCTATCAACTACCACTCTCATCTCACTTGGTGTATCACTCATGCTCTCGAAGTGGAGGCACTCATCAAGCTCACATATAGTGGAGTCACTCATCTCACATATAGTGGAGTCGCTCATCTCACATATAGTGGAGTCCCTCATCTCCATGGCAATGGCGTCGTCGATGTCCGAGCAACCTAGCAAAGAGGAAGACAACACAAGAGGAGTAGAGGTTAAGTTGTTAGAAATCGAAACATCCTCACTCGACTCATGGGGTATGTCACTCTTGCTCTCAAGGTGTTTGAAGTATGCGTGGCACTCGGCTTTATCTTTGGGTGTCATATGGGCTTCTCGAGCATCTAGCTCGGCGAAGTATGCTCTCATCTCGGCTTGCTCTTGTGGGGTCATCATGTATATCTCTCACTAGGTAAGGTGTATGTGTATGTGGTGGAAGGAAACCTACACAAGTATCTCACCAATCAAGAAAGTATCGGAAAAATGGTTCAAGTCAAGAGCAAAGTCGAAATGTATCGGGTTACTCACACACACACTCAAAGCACACGCAAAAGGCTAAGAACTCTATATGTGGTGGGTAAGGGGTGGATAGCAAACGAAAAAGATCAACGGAAAAGTCTATTGTCAAATGTGGGTAAGATCCAAAGTCAAATGTCAAAAGTGGTGATCTATGTCAAGGAAACACGGAAACACACACAAGGAAGAACAATGGGGTTAGCGCGACCAAGGAAGTGAGCAAGTGACAAGATGGTCCTAGCGAAGACTATTAGCTCGGTGTCACGCCAACACAAGAGAGACCGTAGCTTGGTTGCACAAGATAGAAGCAACAAGATTTGCACAAGGGCCACTCTTCTCTTATCTCTCTTAGTGCTCACAAACTTTGCACTTCTCGATATCGGTGGACACACACTCTTTTTCTTTTCCTTTTCTCTTTTTTTTTTTCACTTTTTTTCTATGCTTAGAAGCTTTATTTTTCTCTATGTATATGTCACACTTTTTCTTCTTTTGTGTATCTTTCTCACCGAGCTTGCTTCGGAGCTTTGCTCAACACAACGCACACACACACCCTCTCACG
The DNA here is from genome assembly GCA_030979885.1 of Lolium multiflorum. NCBI lineage: Eukaryota > Viridiplantae > Streptophyta > Magnoliopsida > Poales > Poaceae > Lolium > Lolium multiflorum. Next base: position 11,525 of record JAUUTY010001841.1, read on the forward strand.
GTCGTGACACTTGTGCAATGCTTCGCAACACTCGGAAAGCCACTCTCAATGGGATAGGTACACAAAGAAAGAAACGGGGCTACAAGGGGTGGGGCAAGTTATACCTATTGATGTTAGGCGGTGTCAAGCACACGAACTTGCGATGATCGAGGTGGTGTCGATGATGGTGTCGAAGTTGCGCCGGAATCCGGGGTGCCAACGATGTCGTCGCGGTGTTGATGTAGGCGCGGAAGCGGAATAGACAACCAATGCACTCCAAATCGGAAACCGAGCAAATTAAGTCAATGCCCGAAAAGTTGGGTCAAAACGAGCGGTCAAAAGTTGGGTTCCAAAAATCGTCAAAAATTAGACGTAGACTATGTAGAGTCGTTGGAGGATGTTGTTAAAGTTTGGAGTCAAACGGGCTCCGGAAAGTTGTCAAAATTTGGGGCAAAAAGAGGAGTCAAATGGGCTCGGGAAAATTGTCAAAATTTGGAGTCAAGATGGTGGAATTATGGTCAAAATTTGAGGTCAAACGGGCTCCGGAAAGTTGTCAAAAGTTGGGTCAAAGTTGGGGTCAAAAGTTGCTGAAAAGGGTCAAAATCTGCGGCGGACTTTCACTTCCGGCTAAGTTCGAAAATACACTGCTAGTATCCAGGGCTATGCGAGGAAAACGACTTTCGGAAATTGGGCGGAAGTTGGACGGAACTCCGCTCGGCGGAAGTACCTCATACAGCCGGATGTTCCGGTTTCAAATTTTGTATGCGCTGAATTTGCTCGGGGATGGAAATGGGGATCAAGCGGGCAGCAGCTGATTTACGCGTGGAGCATGCGCGGCAGGGCGGTTGTAGGCGCGCAGCGCTGCGCGTGGTGGTTGCCTGGCTGCGTTGCCGCGAGCCGGCGTGGCGGATCGAGCGGTGGTTGGCTGCGCGGAGCGGATCGAGGCGAGCGAGCGCGTGGTGCGGTTGGCGGCGTGGGCGGCGGGTGGGCCCGACGTGCCTTGGCGTGCGGGCGACGGCAGCTGGAGCGGGTCTCACGCGGTGGGCTTGGCGGCGGTTGTTGCAGCGCAGCGGCGAGCGGTGCGGCTGGGCGATGGTGGGCCAAGGCTTGCGTGTGATGCGGGCGTGGTGGTGATGCGGCCGTGGCGCGCGCGATCGATCGAGCGGATGTCTTCTGGGCGCGGACGGCTGGTGGCGTGTTGGGCGCAACGAAGAAGAAGGTAGTTGACCAGGAATTGCAAAAGTTAGCTGAGCGGAAGTTCCGCGTGATGGGCGGTACTTCCGAAATACACGAATTTTTCAGATCTGGATCCAGGACGATGAACTGCACGAACACGGGCGGAAATATGAGGCAAAAATCATCGATTCGAGGTACGATGAAATTTGACGGTGAAAATTGGAGGAATGATAGATCAACACCAATAACACAAGATCTGTGGACCAAAACCACAAACAACTCAACAAATCCAGAGATCCAAATTCGAGCTATTTTTTGGGGAAAATTTTTTTGGGGAAATTTTTGGGCGAAATTGGTGGAATCGGAGGGTCAAATCCGTGGCAACCTTTGCTCTGATACCATATGATGAGGCCTAAGGCCACGTGTGTTGCCCGATCTCACGAATTGACCGAGGGAAAGACGGGGGAGAGGAAGAACACGAAGAACACGGCGAAGAACACGATGAACACACGCGAACGCACGCAACACAACCCGATACAATTCGGTTTACTCCCGATAGCCCGAACCACTATCCCGATAGAATCCCTCAAGGAGAGACACGAGGTAGAATCCCCGAGAGAAAGACCGATATACGATCTATGGAGTCACACGAGTGAGAGACCGCGGTAGAATCACAAGTGCGAAAGATAAATCATATAAGGAGTGCCTTGATACAACTCATAGATTTGTGTCTAAGAGAGGAGGGGGTTTCCCTAATCCCAAAGGGATGGTGGAGGCATAAGCCAAGTTCTCACTCAAGTTATGTCTTACCTAATGAAGGGGGAGGTGGGAGCCTATATATAGGGAGCCACCAAAGGAGGGGTAGTTTAGGCATACAAAGGGATAAAGGGTTCAGATTTGATGCTCTTTGCAGTGGGGCGTCAGGGCCAGCACAGGTAGGGCGATAGGGCCGGCGCAGGTAGGGCGGCAGTGCCGTCGTCCTCAGGCGTAGTGGCGGTGCGGCAGTGCCGGTCTTCCTGGCGCGTCTCCTTATCCTCGACGTTCTCTTCCATGCTTCCACGACCTCGGCCTTGAGTCCTCGAGCCTCCATGGTGTCGTCCACTTCCTCCGTACTTGGCGATGTGTTCCTATCATGGTCATATGAAGGAGGATGAAGTAGCATACCATTCATGAGAGACAATTGGAGGCACGCATAAAGGAGAAGATTCACCTTTGCGTGACGTGTCGGCGTTGACGCACATGATGCGGTGGAGACCGAAGGTCGCGGAGGCATGGAAGAGAAGAAGGAAGAAGAGCGTCCGAGGTCGCCAAGAAGAGAAGGCGCCTGCCACAAGTCAATTCGGGCCAAGGCCCATGTACCCCCTTATTTCCCTAAACTACCCCTCCTTAGTGGCTCCCTATATATAGGCTCCCACCTCCCCCTTCATTAGGTTAGAGTTGAACTTGAGAGAACTAGGCTCATGCCTCCACCATCCCTTTGGGATTAGGGAAACCCCCTCCTTAGATTTACCCAAATCTATTGTACAAGGCACTCCTTATATGATTAGTCTCTCACACTTGTGATTCTACCACCGGTCTCTCACTCGTGTGATTCCACCGATCGTATACCGATCTTCCTCTCGGGGATTCTACCGCGTGTCTCTCCCTTGAGAGATTCTATCGGGATAGTGGTTCGGGCTATCGGGAGTAAACCGGAATTGTATCGGGTTGTGTTGCGTTCATCGTGTTCTTCGCCGTGTTCTTCGTGTTCATCCCTCACCCCCTCTTGTTCTTGGTCAATTCGTGAGATCGGGCCACAACCGAGCCCTTAGGGCTTGTTCATATGGTATCAGAGCAAAGGTTGCCACGGATTTGACCCTCCGATTCCACCAATTTCGTCCAAAAATTTCCCCAAAAAATTTTCCCAAAAAAATAGCTCGAATTTGGATCTGAGGATTTGTTGCGTTTTTTGTGCTTTTGTTCCACAGATCTTGTGTTATTGGTGTTGATCTATCATCCCCCAACTTTTCTCCGTCAAATTCCATCATTTGCCCCTCCAAATCCAGCGATTTGTCCCGCAGTTTCCGCCCCGCGTTCGTGCTGTTCGTCGCGCAGATCCAAATAAAAATATCGTATTTCCGAACTGGCCTCGCACCGGAACTTCCGCTGGCTTTGGTCATCTTCCTCGTGCGCATCCCAGCCCCGGGCTGTCCGCCCGCTCCAAAGATCGCTACAACACCACGCGCATGCGAGCGCCTCGGCGCACCTCCACGCCAGCGCACCACCAGCGCAGCCATCTCCGCTCAAAATCGGCCGCGCGCATCCGCTCGAGGCCCAAGGCCGCCGCCAACAGCAGCCGTCCGGCGTGCGGCCCGCCACCAACGCTGCCCACCCCAAGTTCGCCCGCCGGCCTCCGGGCCCGCCACCCCCACGCCTCCGCTGGCCTCGCGCGACACCCACGCCCACAAGGCCCAACCACCGCACCGCGCCACGCCCCACCACGCCGCCGCAATCGCCTCCACGAACGCACTCGCTCCACGTTGACCAACTGCAGCTCTCTCGCGCGCCGGTCTCCACCAGCCGCCGCACCACCGCTTGGGCCGTTCCCAGCTCCACTACCGCGCAGCTCCCGCACAGCCCACCCACGCGCATCGCACGCCGCGCATTGATTCGTCCACGCTCGCCCACGCGAAACTGCCGCCAGCCAAAACTAATTCCCTCACAGATCGCACGAGAAAAATCCTCAAATCGCCAGAAATTTTCACATACCGGAAGTTCCGTCCATACCCACCGTACTTCCGAGCCGCCTCGCCCAACTTCCGCCCAACTTCCGGAATTGCGCGATTTGGCTCGCAGTAGCCCCTGGATACTAGCAGTCTATTTTCGGAAGTTGACCGGAAGTTGACCGGAACTTCCACCCGGCGCAAATTTTGACAATTTTCCCGAGCTCATTTGACTCCTCTTTTTGCCCCAAATTTTGACAACTTTCCGGAGCCCGTTTGACTCCAAACTTTAACAACATCCTCCAACGACTCTACATAGTCTACGTCTAATTTTTGACGATTTTTGGAGCCCAACTTTTGACCGCTCGTTTTGACCCAACTTTTCGGGCATTGACTTAATTTGCTCGGTTTCCGATTTGGAGTGCATTGGTTGTCTATTCCGCTTCCGCGCCTACACCAACACCGCGACGACACCTTTGGCACCCCGGATTCCGGCGCAACTTCGACACCATCATCGACACCACCTCGATCATCGCAAGTTCGTGTGCTTGACACCGCCTAACATCAATAGGTATAACTTGCCCCACCCCTTGTAGCCCCGTTTCTTTCTTTGTGTACCTATCCCATTGAGAGTAGCTTTCCGAGTGTTGCGAAGCATTGCACAAGTGTCACGACCGTGAGAGGGTGTGTGTGCGTTGTGTTGAGCAAAGCTCCGAAGCAAGCTCGGTGAGAAAGATACACAAAAGAAGAAAAAGTGTGACATATACATAGAGAAAAATAAAGCTTCTAAGCATAAAAAAAAGAGTGAAAACGAAAAAAAGAAAAAAAATAGAAAAAAAAGTGTGTGTGCCACCGATACAAAGGAGTCCAAAGCTTCTAAGCGCAAAGAGAGAAAGAGAAGAGTGGCATTTGTGCAAATCTTGTTGCTTCTCTCATATGCAACCGAGCTACCGTCTCTCTTGTGTTGGCGTGACACCGAGCATATAGTCTTTGATAGGACCATCTTTGTCACTTGCTCACTTCCTTGGTCGCGCTAACCCCATTGATCTTCTCGTGTGTGTTTCCGTGTTTTCTTGACATAGATCACCACTTTTGACATTTGACTTTGGATCTTACCCACATTTGACAATAGACTTTTCCGTTGATCTTTTTCGTTTGCTATCCACCCCTTACCCACCACATATAGAGTTCTTAGCCTTTTGCGTGTGCTTTGAGTGTGTGTGTGAGTAACCCCGATACATTTTGGCTTTGCTCTTGACTTGAACCATTTTTCCGATACTTTCTTGATTGGTGAGATACTTGTGTAGGTTTCCTTCCACCACATACACATACACCTTACCTAGTGAGAGATATACATGATGACCCCACAAGAGCAAGCCGAGATGAGAGCATACTTCGCCGAGCTAGATGCTCGAGAAGCCCATATGACACCCAAAGATAAAGCCGAGTGCCACGCATACTTCAAACACCTTGAGAGCAAGAGTGACATACCCCATGAGTCGAGTGAGGATGTTTCGATTTCTAACAACTTAACCTCTACTCCTCTTGTGTTGTCTTCCTCTTTGCTAGGTTGCTCGGACATCGACGACGCCATTGCCATGGAGATGAGGGACTCCACTATATGTGAGATGAGCGACTCCACTATATGTGAGATGAGTGCATCCACTATATGTGAGATTGAGTGCCTCCACTTCGAGAGCATGAGTGATACACCGAGTGAGATGAGAGTGGTAGTTGATAGGTCATGTGAGGCCATTTCGAATTCTAACAACTTACCCTCTACCTCTAGTGTGTTTCCTTGTGTCTCATTAGGTTCCATGGATGACGAGACGCCGATCATGGAGAAGATGTACATGGTGCATGAAGATGATGATATCACACCATGCTTGATTGAAGATGAACATGGAGGCCACATGGAGCCCCCCTTGGGGAAGAGTCGTCCTCGACTCTTGCTCCTCCTCACCGATGAGGTAGACGGGAAGGACTTGTATAGGTGCCCTTGTGTCCTTAGGGATGCTCGTCGTAGTGCAGGCGTCTTTGTTGTAGTCCATAACGGGTCTCCCATGTAGTGGTGGAGGGGCCAAGTCTCGGTCGAAGAAGAACAAGGGGAAAAACAACTTGCAAAAGGAAAGCTTGTGGATGCCAACTTGGTGACCGGCGAACAAGAGGCTCTCAATCAAAAACGAAGCATCAAGTCGTTTCTCCAAGAGGCATGTGGCAAAAATGGTAATCGAAAGAGTGTCGATGTATCCAAAATTTGGTGGGGCAAAAGTTTGTGCATGTAAGAGTTTGGTTTGTAAAGTGTCAAAAATGTGATGTGTCGTATTGTCCCACACAAATGGAACAATCAAAAGGCAAGTATTGGCGGCAAAATTTGGGGCAAAATTGTTATGTGCAATGGCAAAGCTATGGAGACTTCTAGCTTGGGAAAGTATGGTTGGCGTGAGCCGAGTATGGGTATCCTCAAGTTTCAAAGAATCCATTGCAATTGCCATAGATGAAATTAGAAATCCAAAGGAGAGCAACTTTTTGTGTAACTTGTGGCACAAGGTGCATAAGGTGTCTCTCACATGTATGACATGGTCCTTGAGATTCTCGGAGTGTATGATGATCTCATCAAGACATACAACAACCATTGTGCCAACAAGATGTGTCAAGGTGGCCTTGGACACCTCCTCACCAAGACCAACAAGTCCCCCAAGCGGACCAATGACAAGGGCTCGAGCTAAAGCTCTACATGACAAGGTGAACTCGCTCCTCACTACCCTCGACCTCGATACCCCATTGGATGGAATGCTACCTCATGCCGAAACGCTTTGTGTTATTAGGTACGTGGAGCATCAAGACCACGGAGAGGACGATACGCCATGGTCAAGGGAAGGAGAGGAGCAGCTGGTCGAGAAGATGTACATGGAGCTGGACCCGAAGTCGTCCGAAGAACGCAAGGAAGAGAAGATGAACGGCCAGTCCAGAATCCGGCTGACCGGCCTCCTGACCGGGCCGCCCGGTCACAATCCGGTCGACCGGCCTCCTGCCGGGCCACCGGTCCACCACCAACCGGTGCCATCCGGACGCCATCCGGGGCTCCAGAACCTCGCCCGGTTACTGCCCGGTCCAGGATCCGGTCACCGACCGGACGACCCGGTCCCAGGTCCGGTCCAACCGGCCTCCTGACCGGCCTGCACGACTAAAGATGCCTTTTCGGCCCGAAACGTTTTCCTTTGTACCTTTTCGGCCCGTGTCGCCTTGTACCGCTATATAAGCACCCTGGACGCCCTTTACCCCTTAGACATAATTTTGAGCTTAAACCAACTTTGAGCTTAGTCTCCCTAGGGTTAGCATCCATCTTGGACAAGCATCCCTCTGTAATCAAGGCACTCTTGTTGTTGATTTGTGAATTGTTGAGTGAGATTCTAGTGCAAGGCACTCTCTCTCCCTCACCAATCCCCTTTCTCCAACACCAATCTCTCTCCGGGAATTCTGCCGCGTGCCTCTTCCTTGGAGATTCTATTGGTGATACGTCTCCAACGTATCGATAATTTCTTATGTTCCATGCTACTTTATTGATGATACCTACATGTTTTATGCACATTATATGTCATATTTATGCATTTTCTGGAACTAACCTATTAACAAGATGCGAAGAGCCATTCTTTGTTTTGCTGTTTTTGGTTTCAGAAATCCTAGTAAAGAAATATTCTCGGAATTGGACGAACCCGGGGTCCTATTTTGAAGCTTCCGAAGACCGAAGAGATAACGAAGTGGGGCCACGAGGTGGCCAGACCACGGCGGCGGCCCAGGCCCGGCCGCGCCACCTATCATCCGGCCCTCGTGTGGCCCCGACCTACCCTTCCGCCTACTTAAAGCCTCCGTCGCGAAACCCCGGTGAGAGCCACGATACGGAAAACCTTCCAGAGACGCCGCCGCCGCGAATCCCATCTCGGGGATTCGGGAGATCGCCTCCGGCACCCTGGAGAGGGGATTCATCTCCTGGAGGACTCTTCATCGCCATGATCGCCTCCGGAGTGATGAGTGAGTAGTTCACCCCTGGACCATGGGTCCATAGCAGTAGCTAGATGGTCGTCTTCTCCTTGTTGTGCTTCATTGTTGGATCTTGTGAGCTGCCTAACATGATCAAGATCATCTATATGTAATACTATATGTTGTGTTTGTCGGGATCCGATGGATAGAGAATACTATGATTATGGTGATTATCAATCTATTGTTTATGTGTTGTTTATGATCTTGCATGCTCTCCGTTATTAGTAGAGGCTCTGGCCAAGTTTTTACTCTTAACTCCAAGAGGGAGTATTTATGCTCGATAGTGGGTTCATGCCTTCATTGACACCTGGGACAGTGACAGAAAGTTCTAAGGTTGTGATGTGCTGTTGCCACTAGGGATAAAACATTGATTCTATGTCTAAGGATGTAGTTGTCGATTACATTACGCACCATACTTAATGCAATTGTCTGTTGCTTAGCAACTTAATACTGAATGGGGTTCGGATGATAACCTGAAGGTGGACTTTTTAGGCATAGATGCAGTTGGATGGCGGTCTATGTACTTTGTCGTAATGCCCAACTAAATCTCACTATATTTATCATATCATGTATATGCA
>JAUUTY010001842.1:0-20000 GCA_030979885.1 Lolium multiflorum
GAAAGTTTTATTGTACATAGAGGATGACATGCGGGTCCCATGAGCCAGCAGGTTTTTCAACGTTTCAAACGTGGCATGAGATCGAAAGAAAAAGGCAAGTGACCAAATATCAGGAGCCAAAAATAATTCAAGAAAAGAAACTTGATTGTACATAGAGGATGGCATGCGGGTCCCATTTAGCAGCAGCGGTATCACCGTTTGAGAGGCTGCACGGGATCAAAAGAAAAAGCCAAGTGACCAAATATCAGGAGCCAAAAATAATCTAAGAAAAGAAATTTTACTGTACATAGAGGATGACATGCGGGTCCCATTTTGCAGCAGCGGTCTCAACGTTTCCAAGGCGGCACAGGACCAAAAGAAAAATGAAGTAGCCAGAAATCAGGGGGTGAAAAAAATCCAAAAAAAGAACGATTTCAATTGGGCTGCATGTGGACATCTGGGCATTCGAACTATCCTGCTGGCCCTTTTGACTCGTACAATTTCAGCCCACTCCAAAACAGGATAGTTCGGATTTTTCTAAAAAAACAGGAAAGTCCTATGCTTCGCAAAAACAAAAAACAAGGAGATTCAGCATATAAATTTGTTTATGTAAAAATAAAGATTTAATTTATCCGTTGAAATAGCTCAGAGCGCAATACACTGTTTATTGTCTGCAAAATAATCAAGATATCACATGTTTCTTGTACGGGGAGGCTGACATCGTGGACCCATGAGCCAGCAGCGTCGTTTTAAAGGCGGCAGGGGATGGAAAGAAAAAATAAACCAAAAATCTGTTGGTAAAAAATCCAAGAAAAGAAACATTTTCGTTCTGAGAGGATGACATGCGGGACCCATGAGGCAGCAGCGTCCTCAGCGCTTATTGTTCATAGAGGCTGACATGTGGGACCCGTGAGCCAGCAGCGTCCTCAACGTTTTAAAGGCGGCAGGATATCGAAAGAAAAAATAAGCCAAAAATCATTTGGTAAACAATATCCAAGAAAAGAAACATTTACCGTTCTGAGAGGATGACATGCGGGACCCATGAGGCAGCAGCATCCTCAACGATTCCAAGGCGGCAGGGGATCAAAGAAAAAAGGAAATATCCAGAAATTAATTAGGGGTTCAAAAAAATCCATCAAAGGAAACTTTTATTGTTCATAGAGGATGACTTGTGGGACCGACCTGCCAACAGCGTCCTCATCGTTTCAAAGGGGCAGGAGATCCAAAGAAAAAGGCAAATAGCCAGAAATTAGGGGTCAAAAATAACTCCAAGAAAGGAAACTTTTATTGTTCGTAGAGGATGACATGCGGGACCCATGAGCCAGCAGCTTACTCAACGTTTCAAAGGCGGCATGAGATCGAAAGAAAAAGGCAAGTGACAAAATATCAGGAGCAAAAGATAATCCAAGAAAAGAAACTTTATTGTACATAGAGGATGACATGTGGGTCCCATTTTGCAGCAGCGGTCTCAATGTTTGTAATGCGGCTTGAGATCAAAAGAAAAAGAAAGTAGCTAGTAATTAGGGGGTGAAAAAAAATCCAAGAAAGGAAAGTTGATGGACATAGAGGATGACATGCGGGTCCCTTGAGCCAACAGCTTACTCAACGTTTCAAAGGGGGCAGGGGATCAAAAGAAAAAGGCAAGCCAAAAATCAGAGGGTGAAAAAAATCCAACAAAGGAAACTTTTATAGCACATAGAGGATGACATGCGGGTCCCATGAGCCAGCAGGTTCCTCAACGTTTCAAACGTGGCATGAGATCGAAAGAAAAAGGCAAGTGCCCAAATATGAGGTGCCAAAAAAACTCCAAGAAAAGAAAGTTGATTGCTCATAGAGGATGACATGCGGGTCCCATGAGCCAGCAGGTTCCTCAACGTTTCAAACGTGGCATGAGATCGAAAGAAAAAGGCAAGTGACCAAATATGAGGAGCCAAAAATAATTCAAGAAAAGAAAGTTTTATAGTACATAGAGGATGACATGCGGGTCCCATTTAGCAGCAGCGGTATCACCGTTTGAGAGGCGGCAGGATCAAAAGAAAAAAGAAATTGCCAAAAATCAGAGGGTGAAAAAAACCAAGAAAATGAACTTTTATAGTACATAGAGGATGACATGCGGGTCCCATTAGCAGCAGGTATCACCGTTTGAGAGGCGGCAGGGGATCGAAAGAAAAAGTCAAGTGACCAAATATGAGGTGCCAAAAATAATCCAAAAAAAGAAAGTTTTATAGTACATAGAGGATGACATGCGGGTCCCATTTAGCAGCAGCGGTATCACCGTTTGAGAGGCAGCAGGGGATCGAAAGAAAAAGGCAAGTGACCAAATATGAGGTGCCAAAAAAATCCAAGAAAAGAAAGTTTTATAGTACATAGAGGATGACATGCGGGTCCCATTAGCAGCAGCGGTATCACCGTTTGAGAGGCGGCAGGGGATCGAAAGAAAAAGTCAAGTGACCAAATATGAGGTGCCAAAAATAATCCAAAAAAAGAAAGTTTTATAGTACATAGAGGATGACATGCGGGTCCCATTTAGCAGCAGCGGTATCACCGTTTGAGAGGCAGCAGGGGATCGAAAGAAAAAGTCAAGTGACCAAATATGAGGTGCCAAAAAAATCCAAGAAAAGAAAGTTTTATAGTACATAGAGGATGACATGCGGGTCCCATTTAGCAGCAGCGGTATCACCGTTTGAGAGGCAGCAGGTGATCGAAAGAAAAAGTCAAGTGACCAAATATGAGGTGCCAAAAAAATCCAAGAAAAGAAAGTTTTATAGTACATAGAGGATGACATGCGGGTCCCATTTAGCAGCAGCGGTATCACCGTTTGAGAGGCGGCAGGGGATCGAAAGAAAAAGGTAAGTGACCAAATATGAGGTGCCAAAAATAATTCAAGAAAAGAAAGTTTTATAGTACATAGAGGATGACATGCGGGTCCCATTAGCAGCAGCGTATCACCGTTTGAGAGGCGGCAGGGATCGAAAGAAAAAGGCAAGTGACCAAATTTGAGGTGCCAAAAAAACTCCAAGAAAAGAAAGTTGATTGCACATAGAGGATGACATGCGGGTCCCATTTAGCAGCAGCGGTCTCAACGTTTCCAAGGCGGCAAGGGATCAAAAGAAAAAGGAAGTAGCCAGAAATCAGGGGGTCAAAAAAATCCAAGAATAGAAAGAATTTTGGTTCATAGAGGATGACATGCGGGACCCATGATCCTGCATCGTAAACGGCTCGATCGGAGAACGTTGAACGAGATGGCGCGATCTAGAAAAAAACAATGCCAGAGAGGCTGCCATCTGGGCCCTACATCCCTCGGCGGTGCGGATTTGCGTTGACTCGGCCGGCGAACCCGAGATTTCGAGATGCACCACGTCCCGGGCCACCATACGCGACGTTTTGGCCGCTTTCGTCGGGCTAGGTGGCCTCAAAAACGAGAAAAAAAAGTTTTGACATGCACCACGGAGGGACCAAAATCGTCGGCCATGGTACACCAGCAACCACGGCGCGACTTCAACTTCGTCGGCCATGGCAACTTTTCTTGTAGTGGGCGCAACTAAACTACTTGATGATATGATGATCAATTACTCTGAATGGCACACTGAAAGAACTCCTCAAGGTAAGAAGGTAAATTCTGTTGAAGAAACCTCTTCTTTGGGTGATAAGATTGATGCTATTATGTCTATGCTTGCAAATGGTAGATCTCATATTGATCCTAATAATGTTCCTTTAGCTTCATTGGTTGCTCAAGAAGAAAATGTTGATGTGAATTTCATAAAGAGTAATAATTTCAACAACAATGCTTATAGGAATAATAATTTCAACAACAACTATAGGCCATATCCTTTTAATAATGGTAGTGGTTATGGTAATTCTTATGGTAGATCTGTTTTGCCTAATGAGGAAAAGATATTGGAAATTGAAAGAACTACTAAGAGCTTTATGCAATCGCAATATGAGCAAAATCAATTGTTTACTAAAACTATGAATGAACAATCTGCCTTGTTGAAAAATATAGGAAATCAACTTGAAAATTTGAATGTGAAAATTTCTGGTTTGCAAACTAAACTTACAAATGCTGAAAATCGAATCTCATATATGTCTGAATCACAATCTTCTTTAATTAATAAAATGGCTGCTAAACCTGAGGATAATGATACAAAATTTTCTGCTACAGCAAATGCCATCCAAGTTCGAATTAATGATAATATTAGAATGTTGGCTGAATTGCATGCTAGGTGGGATAGAGAAGAAAAAGAAAAACTTGCTAAAGAAAATAATGTAGCTAAAGTATGGACTATTACCACCACTAGTAATGTTGATTCTACACATGTTGCTACACCTCCTACTATCAATGGTAAAATAATTGGTGTTGGCAATGTTTCTACTCCTAGTACAAAGCGTGCAAAATTGCCTGAAACTGCTGAAACTGCTTGTGATAAAACTGCTGAAATTTTTCAAAATATTGGTGACAATGATTCCATTGCTGTAGAACATAATGGTTTAGATTTTGATGATTGTCATATTACTGAAGTTATAAAGTTCTTACAAAAACTTGCTAGAAGTCCTAATGCTAGTGCTATAAATTTAGCCTTTACAAAACATATTACAAATGCTCTCATTAAAGCTAGGGAAGAGAAATTAAAACTTGAAGCTTCTATTCCTAGGAAATTAGAAGATGGTTGGGAGCCCATCATTAAGATGAAATTCAATGATTTTGAATGTAATGCTTTATGTGATCTTGGTGCAAGTATTTCTGTTATGCCTAAGAAAATTTATGATATGCTTGACTTGCCACCATTGAAGAATTGTTATTTGGATGTTAATCTTGCTGATAATGTTAAAAAGAAACCTTTGGGGAGGATTGATAATGTTCGCATTACGGTTAACAATAACCTTGTCCCCGTTGATTTTGTTGTCTTGGATATTGAATGCAATGCATCTTGTCCTATTGTGTTGGGAAGACCTTTTCTTCGAACCGTTGGTGCTATTATTGATATGAAGGAAGATAATATTAAATATCAATTTCCTCTCAAGAAAGGTATGGAACACTTCCCTAGAAAGAGAATGAAGTTGCCTTTTGATTCTATTATTAGAACAAGCTATGATGTTGATGCTTCTTCTCTTGATGTTACTTGATTTGCACTTTCTGCGCCTAGCTGAAAGGCGTTAAAGAAAAGCACTTCTTGGGAGATAACCCAAGTTTTATTTTATTTACTGTATTGTTGAGTCTTGGAAGTTGTTTACTACTGTAGCAACCTCTCCTTATCATGTTTTTGTGCCAAGTAAAGTCTCTATGATAAAGTTGATGCTAGATTTGGATTGCTGCGCAGAAACAGCATTGCTGTCTGTCACGAATTCGCGCAGATCTCTCTGTAGGAGAGTCAAAAAAATCTGAAAATTTACGTGAGTGATCCTCAGATATGTACGCAACTTTCATTAGTTTTGAGTTTTTCCGTTTGAGCAAGTTAAGTGCCCCTGCAAAATTCGTCTTTACGGACTGTTCTGTTTTTGACAGATTCTGCCTTTTATTTCACATTGCCGCTTTTGCTATGTTGAATGAGTTTCTTTGTTTCATTAACTTTCAGAAGCTTTGTGCAATGTCCAGAAGTGTTAAGAATGATTGTGTCACCTCTGAATATGTGAATTTTTAATTATGCACTAACCCTCTAATGAGTTTGCTTGAAGTTTGGTGTGGAGGAAGTTTTCAAGGGTCAAGAGAAGAGGATGATATACTATGATCAAGAAGAGTGAAAGGTCTAAGCTTGGGGATGCCCCGGTGGTTCATCCCTGCATATTTTAAGAAGACTCAAGCATCTAAGCTTGGGGATGCCCAAGGCATCCCCTTCTTCATCGACAACATTATCAGGTCACTTCTAGTGAAACTATATTTTTATTCCATCACATCTTATGTTCTTTACTTGGAGCGTCGGTTTGCTTTTATTTTTGTTTTGGTTTGAATAAAGTTGGATCCCATCATCCTTATATTGGAGATATTACGCTCCGCTTTTTCATATGGAACACTTGTGTTCTTAGTTGTGCTTTAATGTTCATGGCGAAGGCTGAAATTGCTTCGTTAAATTGCTATTTGGTTGGAATCAGAAAATGCTGCATATGGTTTGGAATAACTTGGCAATTGTTTGAGCTCTCATAGATCATGTTTAAGCTCTTGCATCATGTAGTTTAATCTATTAATGGAGAACTACCGTAGAGCTTGTTTAATTTGGTTTGCATGATTGGTCTCTCTAAGTCTAGATATTTTCGGGTAAAATGTTTGAACAACAAGGAAGACAGTGTAGAGCCTTATAATGCTTGCAATATGTTCTTGTGTAAGTTTTGTTGTACCTGTTCATACTTGTGTTTGCTTCAAACAACCTTGCTAGCCCAAACCTTGTACTGAGAGGAAATGCTTCTCGTGCATCCAAACACCTTGAGCCAAAACCCATGCCATTTGTGTCCACCATATCTACCTACTATGTGGTATTTTTCTGCCATTCCAAAGTAAATTACTTGAGTGCTACCTTTAAAATTTCATTCCTTTATCTTTGCAATATATAGCTCATGGGACAAATAGCTTAAAAACTATTGTGGTGATGAATATGTAGTTATGTGTCTTAATTCTTATAAGTTGCTTGTTGAGCGGTAACCATGTTTCTGGGGACGCCATCAACTTTTTACCTTTGTTGGATATCATGTGAGATGCTATGCATGTTCGTCTTGTCTGAAGTAAGTGCGATTTCATGATCAAATGGTTTGAGTATGCATATTGTTAGAGAAGAACATTGGGCCGCTAACTAAAGCCATGTATCATGGTGGAAGTTTCAGTTTGGACATACAACCTCAATCTCTTATGAGAATATTATCTGTTGTTGAATGCTTAAGCATTAAAAGAGGAGTCCATTATCTGTTGTCTATGTTGTCCCGGTATGGATGTCTAAGTTGAGAATAATCAAAAGCGAGAAATCCAATGCGTGCTTTCTCCTTAGACCTTTGTACAGGCGGCATAGAGGTACCCCTTTGTGACACTTGGTTGAAACATATGTCATGCAATGATAATCCGTGTTATCCGAGCTGATTAGGACAAGGTGCGAGCACTATTAGTACTCTATGCATGAGACTTGCAACTTGTAGGAAGTATTATGCATAGCACATATGAATTATTACTACCGTTGACAAAATTGTTTCTATGTTTTCAAAACAAAAGCTCTAGCACAAAAATAGTAATCCATGCTTCCCTCTGCGAAGGGCCATTCTTTTACTTTATGTTGAGTCAGTTTACCCACTTCTTTCTATCTTAGAAGCAAACACTTGTGTTAACTGTGTGCATTGATTCTTACATGTTTACTTATTGCACTTGTTATATTACTCTATGTTGACAAATATCCATGAGATATACATGTTACAAGTTGAAATCAATTGCTGAATGATACGCGTAGATGCACACGTCCGTTGGGAACCCCAAGTGGAAGGTATGATGCGTATAGAAGCAAGTTTCCCTCAGTATGAAACCAAGGTTTATCGAACCAGTAGGAGCCAAGAAGCACGTTGAAGGTTGATGGTGGCGAAAGTGCGCGCAACACATTCCCGCCAATGTGGAACCTGCACAACACAACCAAATTACTTTGCCCCAACGAAACAGTGAGGTTGTCAATCCCACCGGATTGCTGTAACAAAGGATTAACCGTATTGTGTGGAAGATGATTGTTTGCAAGAAAACAGTAAAACAAGTTTTGCAGTAGATTGTATGCGATGTAAAGAATAGGACCGGGGTCCACAGTTCACTAGAGGTGTCTCTCCCATAAGATAAAAGCATGTTGTGTGAACAAATTACAGTCGGGCAATTGACAAATAGAAAAGGGCATAACAATGCATATACATGATATGATAAATATAGTGAGATTTAATTGGGCATTACGACAAAGTACATAGACCGCCATCCAACTGCATCTATGCCTAAAAAGTCCACCTTCAGGTTATCATCCGAACCCCTTTCAGTATTAAGTTGCAAAGCAACAGACAATTGCATTAAGTATGGTGCGTAATGTAATCGACAACTACATCCTTAGACATAGAATCAATGTTTTATCCCTAGTGGCAACAACACATCACAACCTTAGAACTTTCTGTCACTGTCCCAGGTGTCAATGAAGGCATGAACCCACTATCGAGCATAAATACTCCCTCTTGGAGTTAAGAGCAAAAACTTGGCCAGAGCCTCTACTAATAACGGAGAGCATGCAAGATCATAAACAACACATAAGTAATAGATTGATAATCACCATAACATAGTATTCTCTATCCATCGGATCCCGACAAACACAACATATAGTATTACAGATAGATGATCTTGATCATGTTAGGCAGCTCACAAGATCCAACAATGAAGCACAATTAGGAGAAGACGACCATCTAGCTACTGCTATGGACCCATAGTCCAGGGGTGAACTACTCACTCATCACTCCGGAGGCGACCATGGCGGTGTAGAGTCCTCCGGAGATGAATCCTCTCCGGCAGGTGCCGGAGGCGATCGCCTGAATCCCCCGAGATGGGATTCGCGGCGGCGTCTCTGGAAGGTTTTCCGTATCGTGGCTCTCGGCTGGGGGTTTCGCGACGGAGGCTTTAAGTAGGCGAAAGGGCAGCCTCGAGGGGGTCCGGTGGGACCAGACACTAGGGCGGCGCGGCCGGGCCGCGCCGCCACCATGTGTGGGCCCCACGTGGCCCCTCTCTGACGGCTCTGGGATGCTTCCGGGCAAAATAGGAACCTGGGCGTTGATTTCGTCCAATTCCGAGAATATTTCCTTACTAGGATTTCTGAAACCAAAAACAGAAAACAACAACTGGCTCTTCGGCATCTTGTTAATAGGTTAGTTCCAAAAATGCGTAAATACGACATAGAATGTGCATAAAACATGTAGATATCATCAATAATGTAGCATGGAACATAAGAAATTATCGATACGTTGGAGACAATTGCTGAAACTTAATCATCCTTTGTGTTGCTTCAATGCATTCTACTAAGAATTTATTGCTTATGAGTTAGCTCTTATGCAAGTCTTGTTGATACTTGTCTTGAAAGTACTATTCATGAAAAGTTTTGCTATATGATTCATTTGTTTAGTCATTATCTTTGTTAGCAATCTTTTGTTTCAGATCACTCCATCCATCTCATATGCTTTACAATAATGTTGATCAAGGTTATGTTGGTAGCATGTCACTTCAGAAATTATTTGTGTTATCGTTTACCTACTCGAGGGCGAGTAGGAACTAAGCTTGGGGATGCTTGATACGTCTCAAATGTATCTATAATTTCTTATGTTCCATGCTACTTTTATGACAATACTTGAATGTTTTATACATACTTTATAGCATTATTATACATTTTCCGGCACTAACCTATTAACAAGATACCGAAGTTCTGTTTTGCTGTTTTTGGTTTCAGAAATCCTAGTAAGGAAATATTCTCGGAATTGGACGAAATCAACGCCTAGGGTCCTATTTTTCCACGAAGCTTCCGAAGACGAGGGGGAAGGAGTGCCACGAGGCGCCAACACAGCAGGGCGGCGCGGCCTGGGCCCTGGCCGCGCGGCCCTGGTGTGTGGGGCCTCGTGTGGCCCCCTGCGCTGCCCTTCTGCCTACTTAAAGCGTTCGTCGTGAATACCCCTGTACCGAGAGCCACGATACGGAAAACCTTCCAGAGACGCCGCCGCCGCCAATCCCATCTCAGGGGATTCAGGAGATCGCCTCCGGCACCGGAGAGGGGAATCATCACCGGAGGGGCTCTACATCATCATGCCCGCCTCCGGATTGATGCGTGAGTAGTTCATCCTTGGACTATGGGTCCATAGCAGTAGCTAGATGGTTGTCTTCTCCGCTTGTGCTATCATTGTTTAGATCTTGTGAGCTGCCTAACATGATCAAGATCATCTATTTGTAATGCTACATGTTGTGTTTGTGGGATCTGATGAATCTAGAATACTATGTTAAGTTGATTATCAATCTATCATATATGTGTTGTTTATGTTCTTGCATGCTCTCCGTTGCTAGTAGAGGCTCTGGCCAAGTTGATACTTGTAACTCCAAGAGGGAGTAATTATGCTCGATAGTGGGTTCATGCCTCCATTGAATCTGGGACAGTGACAGAAAGTTCTAAGGTTGTGGATGTGATGTTGCTACTAGGGATAAAACATCGATGCTTTGTCTAAGGATATTTGTGTTGATTACATTACGCACCATACTTAATGCAATTATCTGTTGTTTACAACTTAATACTGGAGGGGGTGCGGATGCTAACCTGAAGGTGGATTATTTAGGCATAGATGCATGCTGGATAGCGGTCTATGTACTTTGTCGTAATGCCCTGATTAAATCACATAGTAATCATCATTGATATGTATTGAATCTTGATTTGTCAATTGCCCACCTGTAATTTGTTCACCCAGCATGTTAGTTATCTTATTGGAGAGACACCACTAGTGAACTGTGGACCCCGGTCCATTCTTTTACATCTGAATACATTCTACTGCAATTATTGTTCTTACTGTTCTTTGCAAACAAACACCATCTTCCACTCAATACGCTTAATCCTTTGTTTTCAGCAAGCCGGTGATATTGACAACCTCACTGTTACGTTGGGGCAAAGTATCTTGATTGTGTTGTGCAGGTTCCACGTTGGCGCCGGTTTCACTGGTGTTGCGCCGCACTACACTCCTCCACCAACAACCTTCACGTGCTTCTTGGCTCCTACTGGTTCGATAACCTTGGTTTCTTTCTGAGGGAAAACTTGCTGCTGTGCGCATCATACCTTCCTCTTGGGGTTCCCAACGGACGTGTACATCTACGCGCATTGCCCACCAAGCTTGGAGCACACCAAATCCACGCTCCACATCTTTCCTGCAAGCCTCTTGCATCTTGGCAAACCTCCTCGTCTTCTCAGAGTTTGGATTACGGACAGTCTTTACCAATGTGGCCCAGTCAGGGTAGATGCCATCAGCAAGATAATATGGCTTGTCATATTCATTTCCATTGATCCCATAGCTCACCCGGGGAGCTTTGCCTTGCATAAGCCTGTTGAAAACCGGTGATCGGTGCAACACATTGATGTCATTGTTGGAACCGGCCATGCCAAAGAATGAATGTCAAATCCATAAATCTTGAGATATCACTGCTTCAAGAATGACAGTGCATCTCTCTGCATGGTCGTTGTACTGACCCTGCCATCCAAATGGACATTTCTTCCACTCCTAGTGCATGCAATCTATGCTGCCAATCATTCCTGGGAAACCTCTAGACTCATTGATAGACAACATCCTCCTTATATCCTCAACTGTTAGCTCCCTACAGTAATATTGTCCGAACACGGCAATCACAGCTCGGCAAAACCGATACATGGACTCAAGATAGGTGTTCTCACTCATTCAAAGATAGTCATCGAATATATAAGCAACCATTCCATAGGATGACATGCGAATAGTTGCAGAACATTTTTGGTAGGAGGTGAAGCCTAGCGCACCTGTTGCATGTGGCCTGCATTGGAAGTATGGGTCGTAGTCTCTGACGCCCCATAGAATGACCATGAACAGGTCCCTTGACATCCTGTACCGGTGCTGGAACATTTTTTTCGAGAACACCGGATCGGTGTAGTGGAAGTAGTCCTTGTGGAGCCGGAGGTGCCCTTCCACTCTGTTGCGCGACAGTTTTTTGAGCGGCCCTTCACAGAGCCCCGTGCACCGGCATCTGGCTGACATTGTGCTCGTGGAGGATGGAGGCCGCAACAGTAGACATGGTCTACATCGTGTGATCGGACTCTTCGTAGGAAGAGGAGTCAATGACCTTGGCGTGGAACTTGTCTAGCATTTTCCAAATGTCCATCTGCGTGGGTAGCAACCATTGATCAATGTCACCTACAATAGCGCCCAAAAGATGAGTAAGAAAACTACCGACGCAATTGACCGAACATGCCCTGGGCAGCGAGGCCGGCGCAATCGGCAGATGTTTGGCCCCCAAACACGCGACATATGCACCCCAAAACCTACCCTGACTCAAATCCTATTCTCCGGCGCGACGAGGTCCGAGAAGATGACGTGTACTGCGGTGCGGTGGCGTGGGGTTGGGGTGGTGGTGTCGCACTAGGGCAGCAAAGAAGAGGAAGAGGAAGCAAATCCGCGCGGTCGATTTCTCTATCCCTGATGTGCGGGACTCGGTAAGAAAATGAGGACACTTGGCGCGACTGCGCAACATCCGTAGAGACGCAAATGTGCCGCATATTTAAGCCTCGTTTGCGTCTCCACGGATGGCCCGGTCATTATATGCGTCACCGCGCTGGAACAGGGTGCGGACGCATTTTGCGACCACGTGATCGCAAACGATCGTTCAACGTCCATTTGCGTAGCCCCGTTGAGATGCCCTAACCAGCTAGATAAGGGGTGGGTCTATCTTCCCAATTTGTTCAACCCAACACTAAGAGCATCTCCACCGGCGCCCCCAAAGAGTCGTCGGCACGGTCGCTGGCACTGATGTATGGGGGGCGCCGGCAGTGCATCCTCTATTTGGGGAGGCTGTTCCCACACCGGCGCCTCCCATACGGCGGCCCCCAAAACTTTTTTCTTTTCTTTTTACAATATTTTGAAATAACATATCAATCATATTTTATTCATACAATCACACAAATAGAATTAAATTATTCATGCAATCAAACAAATAGTACTTAAATTATTTATACAATCAATCAAACAAATAGTACTTAAATTATTCATACAACCAAACAAACAAATAATACTTAATTATTCATACAACCAAACAAACAGAAATAAAATCATGCATTATTGGCGGCTCCTCTTCTTGCCCACAAATGCGCAGCTAGATATGCCTTCGGTTGTACATGGACACCTGCATCTCGAATTTCATTGTGCATACGAGGAAAATCGGCAAATTCTTGGGGTACATGCTCTACCTCAGCAAGTGGCCCTTGATAATCAAATGGTTGATCATCCGCACAGGTTTCGCGCTCTCAATGATCATGTTGTGCATGATCACACAAGCCTGCATCACCTCCCACATTTGGTCGTGAGACCAGCTTAGAGCAGGGTACCGGACAATGGCAAATTGTGCTTGAAGCACCCCAAAAGTACGCTTAACATCCTTGCGTGCTGCTTCCTGGCATGTTGTAAAATAGGCTTCCATCTCGTTTGATGGAGAGGGAATTGTCTTCACAAATGTAGCATACGTTGGGTAGATACCATCGGCTAGATAGTACCCCTTGTTGTATGTGTGGCCGTTTACCTCAAAGTTCACGGAAGGAGCTTGTCCCTCAGCTAGCCTGGCAAACACCGGAGAGCACTGCAGCATGTTGATATCATTGTTTGTTCCTGCCATGCCAAAAAAATGCATGCCAAATCCAAAGATCATGGTCTGCCACCGCCTCAAGAATGACACTGCACTCACCAGTATGCCCCTTGTAGATCCCCTGCCAAGCAAAAGAGCAATTCTTCCAGCCCCAATGCATACAGTCAATGCTTCCGAGCATTCCTGGAAATCCTCTTGCTGCATTCTTTTGCAGGATCCGAGCTGTATCATTGATGTCTACGGGTGCTTCTATTCTTGTAGACAGTGTTGGGCCTCCAAGAGCAGAGGTTTGTAGAACAACAGCAAGTTTCCCTTAAGTGGATTACCCAAGGTTTATCGAACTCAGGGAGGAAGAGGTCAAAGATATCCCTCTCATGCAACCCTGCAACCACAAAGCAAGAAGTCTCTTGTGTCCCCAACACACCTAATAGGTGCACTAGTTCGGCGAAGAGATAGTGAAATACAAGTGGTATGAATGAATATGAGCAGTAGTACGGCGCCAGAAAATAGCTTGCTGGCGTGCAGTTGATGGTAGTAATATTGTAGGAAGTAAACAAGCAGTAGTAACGCAGCAGTAGTAACGCAGTAAAATAGTAAACAAGCAGCGATAGCAGTATTTAGGAACAAGGCCTAGGGATTAGACTTTCACTAGTGGACACTCTCAACTTTGATCACATAACATAATAGATAAATGCATACTCTACACTCTTTTGTTGGATGATGAACACATTGCGTAGGATTACACGAACCCTCAATGCCGGAGTTAACAAGCTCCACAATTCAATGTTCATATTTAAATAACCTTAGAGTGCATGAAAGATCGAAACGACTAAACCAAGTACTAACATAGCATGCACACTGTCACCTTCATGCTTATGTAGGAGGAATAATACACATCAATACTATCATAGCAATAGTTAACTTCGCAATCTACAAGAGATCATGATCATAGCATAAACCAAGTACTAACACGGATGCACACACTGTCACCATTACATCGTGCAGGAGGAATAAAACTACTTTAATAACATCACTAGAGTAGCACATAGATAAATTGTGATACAAAACACATTGCAATCATAAAGAGATATAAATAAGCACTTCACTATGCCATTCATAACAGTGAATAAGTATTCTGTGAAATATAGCCTAAGAGACCCACACGGTGCACACACTGTCACCTTTACACACGTGGGACAAGGAGTCTCCGGAGATCACATAAGTAAAACTCACTTGACTAGCATAATGACATCTAGATTACAAGCATCATCATATGAATCTCAATCATGTAAGGCAGCTCATGAGATTATTGTATTGAAGTACATAGGAGAGAGATGAACCACATAGCTACCGGTACAGCCCCGAGCCTCGATGGAGAACTACTCCCTCCTCATGGGAGCAGCAGCGGTGATGAAGATGGCGGTGGAGATGGCAGCGGTGTCGATGGAGAAGCCTTCCGGGGGCACTTCCCCGTCCGGCAGGGTGCCGGAACAGAGACTCCTGTCCCCCAGATCTTGGCTTCGCGATGGCGGCGGCTCTAGAAGGTTTCGCGTACCGTGGCTTATTCCGTAAGGGTTTTCGACGCAGGGGCTTTATATAGGCGAAAGGGCAGCGTCAGAAGGTCGAAGGGGCGACGACACCATAGGGCCGCGTGGCCAGGGGGGCCGCGCCGGCCTATCATCCGGGGCCGTGTGGCCCCCTCTCGCGGCTCTCGGTGTTCCGGATGCTTCCGGCAAAATAGGAACCTGGGCGTTGATTTCGTCCAATTCCGAGAATATTTCGTTACTAGGATTTCTGAAACCAAAAACAGCGAAAACAGAACTGGCACTTCGGCATCTTGTTAATAGGTTAGTTCCAGAAAATGCACGAATATGACATAAAGTGTGCATAAAACATGTAGGTATCATCAATAAAGTAGCATGGAACATAAGAAATTATCGATACGTTGGAGACGTATCAGCATCCCCAAGCTTAGTTCTGCTCGTCCCGAGCAGGTAAAACGATAACAAAGATAATTTCTTAAGTGACATGCCATCATAATCTTGATCATACTATTGTAAGCATATGTAATGAATGCAGCGATCAAAACAATGGTAAATGACATGAGTAAACAAATGAATCATAAAGCAAAGACTTTTCATGAATAGTACTTCAAGACAAGCATCAATAAGTCTTGCATAAGAGTTAACTCATAAAGCAATAATTCAAAGTAGAGGCATTGAAGCAACACAATGGAAGATTAAGTTTCAGCGGTTGCTTTCAACTTGTAACATGTATATCTCATGGATAGTTGTCAATGCAAAGTAATATAATAAGTGCAATATGCAAGTATGTAGGAATCAATGCACAGTTCACACAAGTGTTTGCTTCTTAAGGTGGAGAGAAATAGGTGAACTGACTCAACATAAAAGTAAAAGAAAGGTCCTTCAAAGAGGAAAGCATCGATTGCTATATTTGTGCTAGAGCTTTTATTTTGAAAACATAAAGAGAGCATAAAAATAAAGTTTTGAGAGGTGTTTGTTGTTGTCAACGAATGGTAGCGGGTACTCTAACCCCCTTGCCAGACAAACCTTCAAAGAGCGGCTCCCATTTTATTTTATTTTTGGGTGGCACTCCTTCCAACCTTTCTTTCACAAACCATGGCTAACCGAATCCTCGGGTGCCTGCCAACAATCTCATACCATGAAGGAGTGCCTTTTTATTTTAGTTTTATTATGATGACACTCCTCCCCACCTTTGCTTTCTCAAGCCATGGCTAACCGAATCCTTCGGGTGCCGTCCAACAATCACATACCATGGAGGAGTGTCTATTTTTGTTAATTAATTTGGGACTGGGAATCCCATTGCCAGCTCTTTTTGCAAAATTATTGGATAAGCGGATGAAGCCACTAGTCCATTGGTGAAAGTTGCCCAACAAGATTGAAAGATAAACACCACATACTTCCTCATGAGCTATAAAACATTGACACAAATCAGAGGTGATAAATTTTGAATGGTTTAAAGGTAGCACTCAAGCAATTTACTTTGGAATGGCGGAGAAATACCATGTAGTAGGTAGGTATGGTGGACACAAATGGCATAGTGGTTGGCTCAAGGATTTTGGATGCATGAGAAGTATTCCCTCTCGATACAAGGTTTTGGCTAGCAAGGTTATTTGAAGCAAACTCAAGGATGAACCGGTGCAGCAAAACTCACATAAAAGATATATTGTAAACATTATAAGACTCTACACCGTCTTCCTTGTTGTTCAAACTCTTTACTAGAAATTATCTAGACCTTAGAGAGACCAATTATGCAAACCAAATTTTAGCAAGCTCTATGTATTTCTTCACTAATAGGTGCAAAGTATATGATGCAAGAGCTTAAACATGAGCACAACAATTGCCAAGTATCACATTATCCAAGACATTTTACCAATTACTACATGTAGCATTTTTCCAATTCCAACCATATAACAATATAACGAAGAGGAAACTTCGCCATGAATATTATGAGCTAAGAACACATGTGTTCATACGAACCAGCGGAGCGTGTCTCTCTCCCACACAAGGATGAACTTATTCAGAGAACTAAGATAACAAAACAAAAACAAAAATAAAAGCACACAGACGCTCCAAGTAAAGTACATAAGATGTGACCGAATAAAAATATAGTTTCAAGAGAAGGAACCTGATACTTTGTCGATGAAGAAGGGGATGCCTTGGGCATCCCCAAGCTTAGACGCTTGAGTCTTCTTAGAATATGCAGGGGTGAACCACGGGGGCATCCCCAAGCTTAGAGCTTTCACTCCTCTTGATCATAGTATATCATACTCCTCTCTTGACCCTTGAAAACTTCCTTCACACCAAACTTCAAGCAAACTCATTAGAGGGTTAGTGCATAATCAAAAATTCACATGTTCAGAGGTGACACAATCATTCTTAACACTTCTGGACATTGCACATTGTTGAAACCCAAGGCGGACTGGTCAACACCGTAGAGCCGGGAACAACTAGGGCTGCGGCTGGCCCCAGTCCCTCAGAGCGACGGCCCGCAAAGCCTCCTGGTCGCGCGCCGATGCAAATTGCAAGGGCGTGCCACCTGACCTATACCTGGTCAGGAAGGTGTGGATGATGCCTCGCTTAGTTTCCTGCAGGGCACACACGTACACGTTAAATACGAGCCTCGATCGGCTCTCAGGTTGTCCTGTGAATCGGCTCATGGAGCCGATCCACCCATGATTCGTCCAAGGTGGCCGAATATATGGTGGTCCTGCTTGATCATGATAAAGCATATGAGATCCACGACGATCTGGGGTTTTCACCGCATAATCGGATCATCCTACTCACGATTGGGCCTCGCGCTCACACACGGTGATCGTAAGCCAGCCCTAGACAAGGCCTAAAAACCAACGCTAGGTTGATCCTCGGAACGTCCTGTCTAGGGGCAGCAAATTACACCCTGCATGCCGCTGGATCCTCCAACCCTTTGTAAGGCCTAACTATTGCAGATATCAAACTAATCCTTGATGAATCAAGGAGCAATCGTAACGGATCAGATCTACTAAATAACGATCAAGCGGGGTGCCGCCCCTGCACCCATGATGAGGTACAAGGACGGCTAGATGCGCAAGGGTTGCACTACGACAGCATATGATACTAGGAACAATGCTAACCCTAACACATCTATGATAACTACGTTGCTCGCCATCAAAAAGGCTTCAGTACGAGCAACGCATGAACAACTAGGCAGGCTCGTGCTGCCTAGATCGCGAGATGCGATCTAGGCAGCATGGTGCTTACCGGAGGAACCCTCGAGACGAAGGAGTTGGCGATGCGCCGAGATTGGTTTGTGTTGAACGTTGGTTGTTGTTTATTCCATAAACCCTAGGTACATATTTATAGTCCAGGGGACTTTCTAATGTGGGCGTGCACTAAACCGTGCACGAGGCAAACTCTAATCTCTACGTAACCTACTATAAAGATACACGGGCTAACTAGCCCAAACTTGGTAAACAAGGCCGATTCACAATCTCTTCTATATGTATATCTTCAAATCCGTCTTGATCGCGGCCCACTTCTGGCTTGGTCAAATTCCGGTGATAACACATGCCCCCCTGGTTTTGGAAATGACATTTCCAAAATCATTATGCTTTTCTCTCGTAGGGTCATGTCGTGGCAGAGCAGAACCGTCGCAGAGTCCTTCATCATGATAACTTGCCTTCTCAACTTCTCTGCACGATTAGACAGTTCTGGCACCACCTCCTCGGAAACTGCTGTGGCATTGAATTTTTACTATGCTCCCTTTTATTTAACCGCAGCAAACAGTCTTCTTCCTCATCCCCTTCGCACTAGCCTTCAAAAAACCCTCCTCTGCCACCATGCCTTCGTCCTCCTCTTCTTCCTCCTCATCGGGTCTTTCCTATGTGTCCTCTCCCATCCGAGAGTCGACGCCCTCGTGGGGCACGCAGGCGGCGTACGACATCCTCGCCCCAACGAAGTGGGACAAAGAGGACCATGACTCCCTCGTCCGGTCCGAGGATGACAAATCCTTGACCGACGGGGAGAGCGACCTCCGCTTCCTCGCCGTTGGGGAAGCGGAGGAGGAGAGTGACGACGACAGCTTCTCCTGTGACCTCACCTCTTCCGGGGAGGAAGGGGAGCAGGGAGAGGAGGAGGAGGACGACGACGAGAGCTCCTCCGACGAGCCGCCGGCCAAGCGGTTCTGCCCTTGGCCGGGCAACCTTAGCGACTTCGACAGCGATGAGGACGACGCTGACGAAGAAGATGAAGACGACGAGGGCCCAGTCGGCGGCCATTGGAGCGACGACGAGCCCGCCGGAAGCAGCGCCGATAGTGACGACGATGGCGACGACGAGGGCAGTGATGGCCCATAGATAGGTCCTCTAGAATAGGGCCAGTAGTAGTAGATGGGGCAATAGATCCCCTAGTACTTTCCTTTTGAGAGCAATTAGCTCTTTATGTAAGAAATCTCGTCGAATTAATGGAGAAATTTTCCCCAATTTAATTGAGCCGATTCCCTCTTCTACTGACCTTGCCGATTCGTTCCCTTTGCCAATGCGTGATGAGCCGATAGCACCGTATCGGTCCTTCAAAATTCGCCCTTCCCTTCTTCAACTGATGATTTTCTAAATTTGGCAGAAAATGCAGGATCTTCAGGAAAACCTTTGAACTTTCCCAACCAAACCCAATAATGTTCTTCAATAATCATCATTTGTGAAGAAGGTTGCAATGAAGGACCAGCCGATGGTATCCCAATCGGCTTTTAAACAGAGCAAAACAGAGCATCCACCAGGCCTGCTGCCCCCCGAGCCTTACTCGAGGCGAGACTGTCAAAGAGAATGTGCCAAAGCCGATCCCCTTTCTTCCTCAGACAGCCGGAACTTGGTTCAGGAATCCAAATCGGCTCGAAGCAACGGAAGGCACCACCGCTGGCCTGAATTTGGTGAAGACTCGATAAACATCGCATAATGCCGCTAGAGTCGATGTCCATGTATCGGCTTCTTGTATCCTTAATGTCGATCCTTAAGTCGATGTCTGCTGCATCGGCTGCGCTCAAAATTTTTGAATTTTTTAGGCCGATTTGTGTGTCGGCCCCCATATTTGATAGTATTATCTCATATCCTCGTGTTTTATCCATCTAGGTGCCCCCCGAGCCGATTCTGTCAAGAGAATTGATGGTATCGGCTCTTCAG
>JAUUTY010001843.1:0-20000 GCA_030979885.1 Lolium multiflorum
ATTATGATGTACTGCCAGAGGTAGGGAGATCTTCTAAGGAGCCAACTTTCAACACAAACAAGGATTCAAAAGAGGTACAGATCCACCCGACAGATCCAAAGAAAACGACGTCCATTGCCGCAAACATGGATGTCGCATAGGAAAGCGCGCTCGTCGAGTTCCTCCGTGAGCACTGGAAAATCTTCGCATGGTGTCCAGCTGACATGCCAGGAGTACCCAGGGAACTCGCCGAGCACCACCTCAATTTGGATCCTCTCGCACGACCAGTCAAGCAGCCTTTGCGGCGTTTTTCGGAACCTAGCCGCAAAGCCATGTTATCAGAAATAGATCGACTCAAAGACGCTGGTTTCATCAGAGAAATATCTACAGAAGCCACATGGGTAGCTAACCCAGTGATGGTGCCGAAGAAACACACAATAGTCCTTCGCATGTGCGTCGACTTCACGTGTCTCAATAAACATTGTCCCAAGGATCACTTTCCCCTCCCAAGGATCGATCAAATCATCGACTCCACGGCAGGATGCGAACGTCTTTCCTTCTTGGACGCATATTCTGGTTATAACCAGATCAGACTAAAAGAAGAAGATGAAGCCAAGACAGCGTTCATCACACCTTATGGCGTGTTTTGCTACAAAACAATGCCCTTTGGTCTGAAAAACGCGGGAGCAACATATCAGCGGATGATGCAGAAGTGCCTAGCAACACAGATCGGAAAAAATGTACAAGTCTACATCGACGATGTCGTAATAACATCAAAGAAAGGGTCGACTCTGATCGAAGACTTGAAGGAAACCTTCGACAACCTCGACAAGTTCAAGCTGAACCCGACGAAATGCTCTTTTGGAGTTCCCGCAGGAGAACTTCTCGGGTTCTTAGTATCAGCAAGGGGGATTGAAGCTAATCCCAAAAAATACAGGCCATCATTATTATGAGAAAGCCAACAAAGCTGAAAGAAATACAACAGTTAACGGGGCGAGTCGCAGCTTTAAGCGATTCGTCGCCAGGCTAGGAGAAAAGGCGCTGACGTTCTATGCATTGATCAAACAAGGAGAAAAATTTCAATGGAACGAGGAAGCAGACAGAGCCTTCGAGAACCTCAAGCGAGCAATTTCGACACCGCCAATATTGGTGGCGCCGAAAGAGAAAGAACCTCTCCTCTTGTACATCGCAGCCACACCTCAGGTGGTCAGCACGGCCTTAGTCGTAGAAAGAGAAGAAGAAGGCAAACTTCATGGAGTTCAGAGGCCAGTATATTTCATTAGTGAAGTACTGTCGCCTCAAAACAGCGGTACCCGCAATATCGAAACTGGCATATGGAGTATTCACGACAGCAAGAAAATTGCGACACTATTTTTCGGCGCACCCGATAATAGTGGTCAATGAGGCTCCCTTGTCAAATATATTGAACAACCCAGAAGCTACTGGTCGTGTCTCCCTTTGGGGAATAGAACTTTCTCCTCGGGACATCACGTATGAAAAAAGAAAAGCAATAAAATCGCAGGTCTTACCAGATTTCATTGCAGAGTGGATGGAGCTACAAAATACGGGACCCCCAGATTTATCGAGAACTTGGACCATGAACTTCGACGGGTCCAAAAGACTGGAAGGCGCTGGAGCAGGCGTAATATTGGTATCACCTGAAGGCGACAAGCTGAAGTACGTTTTGCGGATGACGTTCCCAAACGCGTCTAATAATGAAGCAGAATATGAAGCTCTCATACACGGGATGAAGATGGCGAAAGCTTGTGGTGCAACCCGATTGAAAATTTTCGGCGACTCACAATTGGTGGCACAACAAGTCATGAACCAATGCGATGCGGTCAACGAAAGTATGATAGCATACAAAGATGTACAATGAGCTGGAGAAGTTATTCGACGGTTGTGAGGTAAACCACATCAGCAGGATGAGCAACGATGAAGCCGACGTTCTCGCAAACATCGGGTCACAGTGCCTCGCGATACCTCCAGGCGTGTTTTGGGAAGAGATAAGCGAAAGATCAACAAAGCCGCAAAAACAAAGAAGGAGAAGAAAGAGAAACCCTCGAGTATCACCAAAGACACAGCAGAAGAAGAAGAAGAAGAGCAAGAGCTAGTCATGATGGTGCAAGTTCCATGGATGCAGGCTTACATATCATATATCCTAAGGAAAACGATACCCGACGACCCAGTCGAAGCAAGGCGAATAATCAGGAGATCAAAAGCTTTCACTGTGGTAAAAGGGGAGCTGTACAAACGAAGTATTTCGGGCGTGCTACAACGATGTGTTACACCCGAAGAAGGAAGAATCATCCTGAAAGATGTGCACGAAGGAATATGCGGGCACCACGCGAGCAGCCGGCTATCGCGGCTAAGGTTTTCAGAGCAGGATTCTATTGGTTAACAGCAATCGAGGACGCAAAGGAAATAGTGAGAACTTGCGACGCGTGCCAAAGATTCGCCGCCAGACCTCACTCTCCTGCAGCAGAACTTATGCCAATCCCATTATCTTGGCCTTTTGCTCAATGGGGCCTCGACATGGTGGGAAAACTACACAAAGCTTCGCCAGGAGGTTACGAGTATATGCTTGTTGCTGTCGACAAATTTACAAAGTGGATAGAAGCAAAGCCGATAAATTCACCGGACGGCGCGTCGGCAATCAAATTCGTAAAGAGCATCGTCTTCAGATTTGGAGTTCCTCACAGTATTGTGACAGACAACGGCAGCAATTTTACGTCCAAGGAGTTCAAAGCGTACTGCGCAGAAGTGGGCATTAAATTGAGTTTTGCGTCTGTCGCGCATCCTCAGACCAATGGACAAGTCGAGAAGGCCAATGGCATCATCTGCAATGGCATCAAGAAACGCCTGCTAGGCCCACTGGAAAAAGCTCGGCATACTTGGCCGGAGGAGTTACCAAGTGTGTTGTGGAGTATCCGAACAACACCAAATACGGCGACACAAGAAACACCGTTTTTTCTGGTCCATGGAGCCGAAGCAGTCCTGCCGATAGAAATAGAGCATGATTCTCCAAGAGTCACGGAATATAATGAAGAAACCTCGAGGGAAGCCCTGGAGGACGACGTTGATGCACTTGACGAAGCTCGAGACGAAGTTCTGTCACGAGTCTCAAAATATCAACAGGACCTGAAGAATTATCACAGTCGGAGATTGCGGCCACGATCTTTTCAAGTTGGTGATCTAGTTTTGCGACTCAACCAAAAAAGTCACGAAAAACTCGAGTCACCATGGCTTGGACCCTACATCGTTACAGAGGTAATCGAAGGAGGAGCATACAGAATCAAAGACAAGAAGACAGGGATTGCCGAGCCAAATCCCTGGAACGTGGCACAGCTCAGGCGTTTTTACGCTTAGATGCCGAAATATAGTCTACTTTGTAAAGATACAATGTACTGAAACGCCCGCGAGTTTTCAGACGCACTCTTTTCCTTTTTCGGGGCACCGAGTGGGGCCGGAGAAGGTTTTTAATGAGGCGGGCTCGCGGTGCTGCAATATAATAAAGATAGTGGAATTATATATCTTTTTCGACAGGATCAGGGGATTCCCCCTAAATGATACAATATGTCGATGAACGCAAAAGAAGCATCCTGCCTTGGTAAAAATACCTCGCCAAAATAAAAAGAGATATCGACAAAATAGTGATCAACAAAAAGCTCGGGGGCTTGCACCCGCAAAAAATAGTACACAGTGTATATTATCTTGCCTTGGGACAACCTCGCATTATAATAAACAAAAAATATTGCAATCAAAACGCCCGGGGGCTTGGCGACAAAAATAAAAATATAATGACTTTACAATATAGCTCGTATACACAGGATACAAATTTTGGAATAAGTTCGTCTTCAAGGATTTCCCAATATATTGTCTATGGTTAAGCGCTCATTATTTACAGCGCGAGTACTATGCTCAGCGTAGCTACCCTTCACGAAGAATTCGGAATCCATCCGGAGAAGTTCATCCATCATATCTTCGGCAACAGGAGTAACAATGTCATCATATTTGCCGAAGTTTCTTTTCTTCTTCGACATCTTCTCCAAGCACTTTGGGACAATTTGCCCTACGTCTAACTTCGGGTAGCAGATTTTTATCATGATCATCGCAAACCTTGCGCCAGCAGCTAGTTGGGCTCGTACAAAGCCGTGGATGCGAGGAGCATCTCGAAATTTGTCCATCAACGCAGGAAGGGTGTCTGGCATCTTATTGCGAGGAAACATGGTACCATAAACCAGTGACAAAGTCCTTGTACAGAAGTCAAGATACTCGCGAACCTGAAGCGCGCGATCTTGAAACCTCACGATTTGGCGAGTCCGTTCAGGTGTGCCCCAAAAAGTTGACCCATGTTCACGTGCAAGCCGAAGAAGGACATTGGAACGAGCCTCGACACGTTCATCTTCAGTTGCAGTATCCAAAAAAGCACCTATTGTTTCATAAAACAAGTCAGAGGGGAGTAAAGAGGCAAGCAGCAAAGGAAAAGAAGAAGCAAGGCGAAGACAATGAAACTTACCCGCCATATCCAAGCTAGCATCTATTAGCAGCTGGAGCATAGAATTTTCTCGAGACGTAGCTGCAGCAGCTTCAGCAACAGCGGCGTCCTTCTCAGTCATGGCATCTTGAGCTTGTTGGAGCGCAATTTTCTCCCTTTGAGAAGATTCTCGAGATTGCTCCATAAGCATAAGCGACTGCTTCTTCACGGACTGGAGTTGTACTCGAAGTTCTTTCAATTCCTCTGTCAGATCCATACTCGAAGAATCATCAAGGTTAACAGGGACAGAAGACTTCTTCGAAAGAGACGAAGGAAAAACTTCGGGAGGACCAGGAATTGACGTATAATTGTCAAAAATCAACTGAAAAATAGAAAAACGTCGACATCAATCATTGAGACAAAGTTCGACTTCCATTCATTCTTGTAGTATATACATGTCTATTACAAAAGAAGGACCTCTACAAGACCTAATCATCGCCAGGAGCATTATAGCGACAATACCAAAAGGAGGAGGTAAACTAAAAACAAAGCAAAAGAATATGAAACTAGACCTCCGGCCTTGATGAGCTGGGAGTCGAGGATGGCTTGATCCCGAGATATGCCAAGATTTTCTTCGTGTTGGGTTTGGCTGCCTTAATCAGCGACCTCCACCTCGACTGCTCTATTTGATCGGTGTCGCCAACCTTCATCCAATCAATAGTTTGTTGGCTGTCAGCAACCAGGGCAACAGTGCTTTCGACAGCAACCTTCATGTTTTCCTGGCGCATCTTCAGTCCAAGGTCTTCTGATGAATTGAAGCTCTTGGCAAGGGTAAGGAAAGTCGGGGGCTCCTCTTTCTTCGGGAAGAAGTAGGGGAACAGCGTCGACAAGCCTGCACTAGCATTTGCCACGCCTTCACGAATTTCGGACCCATGAAGCTCCAGATAAGAAAGTGTGTCAAGGAGAGGGTCATTGACGGGATTCTCCAGATCAAAACCTTGGTTTGTTTGGGCTGCCGCAGGAAACAAAACATCAATCAAAAAACAAGAAACAGGAAGTCCACTACAAAATAGAAGGGATCGATGATATTACTTTCAGTACGTCGAATTTGTGATTTCAGACGCTTGAGGATCACCTCCTCACGAGCAGCTTGTGCAGTTTTATGCTCGTTTAAAGCAGATTCAGCATCCTCAAGTCTTTTCTGCAGTTCCTCGACACTAGCGACTTTTGCTTTGGCTTCATCAGCCTCGGCTTTAGCTTCGCTAGCAACAAGTTCGGCTTTCTTGCGGGCCGCCTCACTTTGCTCCAGTTTTTGAATAAGTGCGTCGGCACGATTATTGGCCTCTGCAAGTTTCTCTGTCGAGATAAAAAAAAGAGGAAAGATCAAAAATTGCGACAAACAACAGGAGCAAAAAGTCAGAAAGAACGGCAAGTATAAAAGTTGTTACCTTCAGTTTTGCTGGCATATTCTCGGTACCCAATGAATTGAGATCCGATGCGGATAAGATCTTTGATCATAGGCTGTCAAAAAAGAACAAAGCAAGAGAAACATCGGCATAAAAAAAAGTGAAGGCGTGAAAAAGCAAAATAGAGGAAACATAGATATCGACAAACTTACATCATCCAAGAGAGGGTTAGAAGAGCTACTCGACTGAAGAGTAGGCTCCGGAATTGTTTCAACCCTTGCCCTTTTTGGTGAAGGGACAAGAGGGCTTGATGGAGGAGTCGCAGTGCCGACATTTTGTCGAGGAGGCGACGTTTCTTCCCCTTCGACTGGCGTCTCCGAGGCGACTAATGTATGTGACGTACTCGTTCGAGTAGCCACATCAACATTTGGTACCACTTCTTCATCATCACTACGAGTACATGTCGACAATATAAAAAGCAAGATAGACAAAAAATCTTCAAAGTGCAAAAAAACAGGGAGAGGGTACTTACGAACTGATGAGAGTCTCGAGGTATGGATCATAAGCTGACTTCGGATGAGAAGGAACAGCTTCTTCGGGTTTGGAGGTGCCGGAAGCTTCGGCATCATCCCTTTTCCTTTTGTTCTTTGGGGAAACAGCAGGAGGAAGGGATTGCGTCGACTCGCTGGCTTCAGATTCAACTTCTTTTTCATGGGAAGCCGCAGATTTGTGAGAACCTGCGACTTCACTTTCATGAAGAGAAGAACCTTGGTTGTCTTCGGCAACGATAGCTTGTTCTTCGACTTCTCCATCCTCAGGAAGGGGAGGAAGGGAAGTCATAGTAGGATGGTTCTGCAGAAAAATAGCGACAAAAGAAAAATTAGCGAGATATCAATACAATGAGATGCAGGGAACAAGATAAAAATTCGAGAAGACAAAATACCTCGGGAAGAGGATTGGTGGAGCTGTATGGTTCCACGCGACAGGAGGAAGGAACAGGATCTTTCTTGTTCAAACGGGAAATTCTTCGAATCAGCTTCTCCAAGTCCTTTGCAGAAAGATCACTGGAGAGCCTATTGGCGTCGTTTCCACCAGCATACGTCCAAAGGGGATTTTTGCGAGCCTGAAGAGGCTGCACTCTAATTCTAAGAAAGTAGGCAGTGATTTGAACACCAGACAGCTCTTTGCCTCGAGTATTTTGAAGCTGATGAATACGAGACATAAGTGCTTCTGTCGCCTTTTTCTCTTCTTCGGAAGCTTCAGCATCCCAGGAGCGGCGGCGCTGAATTTTGGCATTTCCGTCGAAAGGGATTATGTTGTGTTCCACAGAGTTGGCACTTTCTTCGTGAATGTAGAGCCACTTTTTGCGCCACCCTTGGACAGAATCAGGAAATTTGACGTCGAAGTATTCAACGTCAGTTCGGACACAGATAACAACACCGCCTATGTTATAAGCGGCGTTGCGGGAGGCATTGCGGCGGAGAAGGAAAATGCGTTTCCAAAGAGCCCAGTTAGGAGGGACTCCAAGGAAACATTCGCACAGCGTGATAAAAATGGAAATGTGGAGGATGGAATTGGGGGTCAACTGGTGCAGTTGAATCCCATAAACAAAAAGAAGGCCGCGGAGGAAATCGTGAATTGGGGCAGAAAGGCCGCGGATGAGGTGATCAACGAAACTAACCCGGTACTCCATTGGAGGGTTGGGATAGCTTTCTTCGCTGGGAAAGCGGATGGCATCTTCTTTCTTCATCAGGCCAAGCTTCTTCATCATGTTGAGGTCTTGGTTGGAGATTTTAGATCTCTCCCATTCAAGATCTTCAGCGGCCATCTCGGACTCTGGAGTACTGTGGCGCGTGAGTCGCGTGCGCGGTGGCATCAATGGCACTGGAAAAGCAATGCTCGTGCGTGCGGAAGATCAAAGAGAATTGGGCGCAGGGGAAGTTTTTGCAAAGAGGAACAGATGTGCGGCGCAAGCGAAGGAGTGAACCGAGGTTGAAGAAAGGTTTATATAGGAATCAGGCGAAGCATTGCACCGTTGGATGGAAAAAGTGTGAAGGAGATGATAGCCACGTGGAGACGAGGGTAAAAAAGTATTTTTACATCGACGAGGTTACAGAACGTGCCAGAAAAAGGGGAGAACATGTGTCCCCCACTTGCACGACGTGTCCGTCAGATCAGGAATTGGGACCCACAAGGCAGCGAAACAAGCGGTAATGGTCAGTTTCCAAAATAGAAATCGTGGCTATCATCAGCAATGACGTCGTCAAGATAAAAGAAAAATTCGACTATGAGGTTTCAGAAGTTTATCGACAACACAAAGATTATGTCGAGAGCCTTTGATCAAATACAAGTTTTTGCCCAAATGCTCGGGGGCTACTTTGGAAAAATAGAAAACTTCGAGTATGACAAGATAGAAATGGCGAGAGCCTATGACCAAATGCAAGCATTTGTTCATAGCCTCGGGGGCTACTCCCATCGGGAGCGCTGGTCGCGCACCCGATAAATATAAAACTGTCGAGAAAGATTATAAATATAGTGGCAATGGATACTAATCTGTGGAGCCTACACCCAAGCACAAGTCCTTGGATGTAGCCTCGGGGGCTACTCCCATCGGGAACGCTGTTCGCGTGCCCGATGAATTTTATCAAAATAAAGAAACAAAAGTGAGTATATTTCGAGTTACACAGATAACTCTACATATACTCCCATCGGGAAGACAAAATAAGTCATCAAATATGACTCGATAAAATGTGCTATTCCAAAGGCGAAAAGCACTCGACAATATATTCTCAGAACGCCAAAGTTGCGATCAATTTCTGAATGCCGCAAATTTGCGAAGGTAAGACCCCAGATCCGTTCTGCTGGGCGTGGCATCGCCAAAGACTGCGCTCTGCTACTTTTATCCGTATCAACAGATACGAAGAAAAATCCTAACGGACGCGTTAGGTACCCGATAAATTTGACTGGGACTCGACAGAATGGTAAGACCTTAAGCGGCACATGTCGAAGTTTGCACCAGTATCCCGAGATCATGTCCAGGGACGTGATCTTGAAGTAGGTTTTTGCGGATTGCCACTAGAGCAGTTAACTAGTACCTGATCCGTCAGATGAACTAGCCCCAACTACCATTATCCATGCACAATATAGAATTTTATGTGAAGGAGTATGAATAAAAGCTCTCGAATAAAAATAAACAGTCGAGATTTTCCCTGACTCTACGATTCAAGCAAAATCTCGGGGGCTACTGACATAGGCATCCCAAATGGGCCTGCCAAAGATAGTACCCGGAGTTTACTGAAGGCCCATTATCCGAAGAATAAGAAGATTCGGGAGCCCAAGATATATTAAGGAAAGCTAGAGTTATAATAGGAAGTGTTATTTGTAATCTGGCGGGATGAGTTAGAAACCGTCCCGGACTCTGTAACTTGTACAAACGAAAGCCCTCGGCTCCACCTCCTATATAAGGGGGAGTCGAGGGACGAAGAAAGGATCGAATCTACTGTCAACATAACCCTAGTTTTCATAATCGTCGAGTACTTTTCGCCTAAACCTTCGAGATCTACTTGCCCTCTACTTCTAGCAAAACCCTAGTCTACAATCTGTAGGCATTGACAAGTTAATCCTTTGTCGGGAATGACCCAAAAATTGTGTGTGTCCACATGGTGTGTACACTATCATGGTGGGGTGTTGTTTGAACCAATTTTGTACCCCCGGGTGCGTCCAGCTACACGCACATGCGCTGATGGCAATTAGTCAATGTTGTAGACATCACGGTCATTTGATTAGGGTTTCCCTGGAAAGCGAGCCTCGGATTGTGGGAATGACCCCAAAATCGTGTGTGTCCACATAATGTGTACACTATCATAGTGGGGTGTTGTTTGAACCAATTTTGTACCCCGGGTGCGTCCGGCTACACGCACATGCGCTGAGGGCAATTTGTCAATGGATTAGGGTTTCCCTGGAAAGCGAGCCTGAGCCAAAAAATTGTGTGTGTCCACATGGTGTGTACACTATCATGGTGGGGTGTTGTTTGAACCAATTTTGTACCCCGGGTGCGTCCGGCTACATGCACATGCGCTGACGGCAATTAGTCAATGTTGTAGACAGCACGGTCAATGGATTAGGGTTTCCCTGGAAAGCGAGCCTCGGATTGTGGGAATGACCCCAAAAATCGTGTGTGTCCACATGGTGTGTACATTATCATGGTGGGGTGTTGTTTGAACCAATTTTGTACCCCGGGTGCGTCCGGCTACACGCACATGCGCTGACGGCAATTTGTCAATGGATTAAGGTTTCCCTGAAAAGCGTGCCTTGGAAGGTGGGAATGACCGAAAAATTGTGTGTGTCCACATGGTGTGTACACTATCATGGTGGGGTGTTGTTTGAACCAATTTTGTACCCCGGGTGCGTCCAGCTACACGCACATGCGCTGATGGCAATTAGTCAATGTTGTAGACAGCACGGTCAATGGATTAGGGTTTCCCTGGAAAGCGAGCCTCGGATTGTGGGAATGACCCCAAAAATCGTGTGTGTCCACATAATGTGTACACTATCATGGTGGGGTGTTGTTTGAACCAATTTTGTACCCCGGGTGCGTCCGGCTACACGCACATGCGCTGACGGCAATTTGTCAATGGATTAGGGTTTCCCTGGAAAGCGAGCCTCGGAGGTGGGAATGACCCAAAAAATTGTGTGTGTCCACATGGTGTGTACACTATCATGGTGGGGTGTTGTATGAACAAATTATGTACCCCCGGGTGCGTCCGGCTACATGCACATGCGCTGACGGCAATTAGTCAATGTTGTAGACAGCACGGTCAATGGATTAGGGTTTCCCTGGAAAGCGAACCTCGGATTGTGGGAATGACCCCAAAAATCGTGTGTGTC
This sequence comes from Lolium multiflorum, assembly GCA_030979885.1. Lineage (NCBI taxonomy): Eukaryota > Viridiplantae > Streptophyta > Magnoliopsida > Poales > Poaceae > Lolium > Lolium multiflorum. The sequence goes on from JAUUTY010001843.1 coordinate 10,750, forward strand.
CACATGGTGTGTACATTATCATGGTGGGGTGTTGTTTGAACCAATTTTGTACCCCGGGTGCGTCCGGCTACACGCACATGCGCTGACGGCAATTTGTCAATGGATTAGGGTTTCCCTGGAAAGCGAGCCTCGGAAGGTGGGAATGACCCAAAAATTGTGTGTGTCCACATGGTGTGTACACTATCATGGTGGGGTGTTGTTTGAACCAATTTTGTACCCCCGGGTGCGTCCTACACGCACATGCGCTGATGGCAATTAGTCAATGTTGTAGACAGCACGGTCATTTGATTAGGGTTTCCCTAGAAAGCGAGCCTCGGATTGTGGGAATGACCCCAAAAATCGTGTGTGTCCACATAATGTGTACACTATCATGGTGGGGTGTTGTTTGAACCAATTTTGTACCCCCGGGTGCGTCCGGCTACACGCACATGCGCTGACGGCAATTTGTTAATGGATTAGGGTTTCCCTGGAAAGCGAGCCTCGAGGGTGGGAATGACCCAAAAATTGTGTGTGTCCACATGGTGTGTACACTATCATGGTGGGGTGTTGTTTGAACCAATTTTGTACCCCCGGGTGCGTCCGGCTACATGCACATGCGCTGACGGCAATTAGTCAATGTTGTAGACAACACGGTCAATGGATTAGGGTTTCCCTGGAAAGCGAGCCTCGGATTGTGGGAATGACCCCAAAAATCGTGTGTGTCCACATGGTGTGTACATTATCATGGTGGGGTGTTGTTTGAACCAATTTTGTACACCCGGGTGCGTCCGGCTACACGCACATGCGCTGACGGCAATTTGTCAATGGATTAAGGTTTCCCTGAAAAGCGTGCCTCGGAAGGTGGGAATGACCTAAAAATTGTGTGTGTCCACATGGTGTGTACACTATCATGGTGGGGTGTTGTTTGAACCAATTTTGTACCCCGGGTGCGTCCAGCTACACGCACATGCGCTGATGGCAATTAGTCAATGTTGTAGACACACGGTCTATGGATTAGGGTTTCCCTAGAAAGCGAGCCTCGGATTGTGGGAATGACCCCAAAAATCGTGTGTGTCCACATAATGTGTACACTATCATGGTGGGGTGTTGTTTGAACCGATTTTGTACCCCCGGGTGCGTCCGGCTACACGCACATGCGCTGACGGCAATTTGTCAATGGATTAGGGTTTCCCTGGAAAGCGAGCCTCGGAGGGTGGGAATGACCCAAAAAATTGTGTGTGTCCACATGGTGTGTACACTATCATGGTGGGGTGTTGTTTGAACCAATTTTGTACCCCGGGTGCATCCGGCTACATGCACATGCGCTGACGGCAATTAGTCAATGTTGTAGACAGCACGGTCAATGGATTAGGGTTTCCATGGAAAGCGAGCCTCGGATTGTGGGAATGACCCCAAAAATTGTGTGTGTCCACATGGTGTGTAAATTATCATGGTGGGGTGTTGTTTGAACCAATTTTGTACCCCCGGGTGCGTCCGGCTACACGCACATGCGCTGATGGCAATTTTTCAATGGATTAGGGTTTCCCTTAAAAGCGTGCCTCGGAAGGTGGGAATGACCCAAAAAATTGTGTGTCCACATGGTGTGTACACTATCATGGTGGGGTGTTGTTTGAACCAATTTTGTACCCCGGGTGCGTCCAGCTACACGCACATGCGCTGATGGCAATTAGTCAATGTTGTAGACAGCATGGTCAATGGATTAGGGTTTCCCTGGAAAGCGAGCCTCGGATTGTGGGAATGACCCCAAAATCGTGTGTGTCCACATAATGTGTACACTATCATGGTGGGGTGTTGTTTGAACCAATTTTGTACCCCGGGTGCGTCCGGCTACACGCACATGCGCTGACGGCAATTTGCCAATGGATTAGGATTTCCCTGGAAAGCGAGCCTCGGAGGGTGGGAATGACCCAAAAAATTGTGTGTGTCCACATGGTGTGTACACTATCATGGTGGGGTGTTGTTTGAACCAATTTTGTACCCCCGGGTGCGTCCGGCACATGCGCATGCGGCAATTAGTCAATGTTGTAGACATGGTCAATGGATTAGGATTAGGAAAGCGAGCCTCGGATTGTGGGAATGACCCCAAAAATCGTGTGTCCACATAATGTGTACACTATCATGGTGGGGTGTAGTTTGAACCAATTTTGTACCCCGGGTGCGTCCGGCTACACGCACATGCGCTGACGGCAATTTGTCAATGGATTAGGTTTCCCTGGAAAGCGAGCCTCGGAGGGTGGGAATGACCCAAATTGTGTGTGTCCACAATCATGGTGGGGTGTTGTTTGAACCAATTTTGTACCCCCGGGTGCGTCCGGCTACATGCACATGCGCTGACGGCAATTAGTCAATGTTGTAGACAACACGGTCAATGGATTAGGGTTTCCCTGGAAAGCGAACCTCGGATTGTGGGAATGACCCCAAAAATCGTGTGTGTCCACATGGTGTGTACATTATCATGGTGGGGTGTTGTTTGAACCAATTTTGTACCCCCGGGTGCGTCCGGCTACACGCACATGCGCTGTCGGCAATTTGTCAATGGATTAGGGTTTCCCAAAGCGAGCCTCGGAAGGTGGGAATGACCCAAAAATTGTGTGTGTCCACATGGTGTGTACACTATCATGGTGGGGTGTTGTTTGAACCAATTTTGTACCCCCGGGTGCGTCCGGCTACACGCACATGCGCTGACGGCAATTTGCCAATGGATTAGGGTTTCCCTGAAAGCGAGCCTCGGAGGGTGGGAATGACCCAAAAATTGTGTGTGTCCACATGGTGTGTACACTATCATGGTGGGGTGTTGTTTGAACCAATTTTGTACCCCCGGGTGCGTCCGGCTACATGCACATGCGCTGACGGCAATTAGTCAATGTTGTAGACAACACGGTCAATGGATTAGGGTTTCCCTGGAAAGCGAGCCTCGGATTGTGGGAATGACCCCAAAAATCGTGTGTGTCCACATAATGTGTACACTATCATGGTGGGGTGTTGTTTGAACCAATTTTGTACCCCCGGGTATATGCACATGCGCTGACGGCAATTTGTCAATGGATTAGGGTTTCCCTGGAAAGCGAGCCTCGGAGGGTGGGAATGACCCAAAAATTGTGTGTGTCCACATGGTGTGTACAATATCATGGTGGGGTGTTGTTTGAACCAATTTTGTACCCCGGGTGCGTCCGCTACATGCGCGACGGCAATTAGTCAATGTTGTAGACAACACGGTCAATGGATTAGGGTTTCCCTGGAAAGCGAACCTCGGATTGTGGGAATGACCCCAAAAATCGTGTGTGTCCACATGGTGTGTACATTATCATGGTGGGGTGTTGTTTGAACCAATTTTGTACCCCCGGGTGCGTCCGGCTACACGCACATGCGCTGACGGCAATTTGTCAATGGATTAGGGTTTCCCTGAAAAGCGAGCCTCGGAAGGTGGGAATGACCCAAAAATTGTGTGTGTCCACATGGTGTGTACACTATCATGGTGGGGTGTTGTTTGAACCAATTTTATACCCCCGGGTGCGTCCAGCTACACGCACATGCGCTGATGGCAATTAGTCAATGTTGTAGACAACACGGTCATTTGATTAGGGTTTCCCTGGAAAGCGAGCCTCGGATTGTGTGAATGACCCCAAAAATCGTGTGTGTCCACATAATGTGTACACTATCATGGTGGGGTGTTGTTTGAACCAATTTTGTACCCCCGGGTGCGTCCGGCTACACGCACATGCGCTGACGGCAATTTGCCAATGGATTAGGGTTTCCCTGAAAGCGAGCCTCGGAGGGTGGGAATGACCCAAAAAATTGTGTGTGTCCACATGGTGTGTACACTATCATGGTGGGTGTTGTTTGAACCAATTTTGTACCCCCGGGTGCGTCCGGCTACATGCACATGCGCTGACGGCAATTAGTCAATGTTGTAGATAGCACGGTCAATGGATTAGGGTTTCCCTGGAAAGCGAGCCTCGGATTGTGGGAATGACCCCAAAAATCGTGTGTGTCCACATGGTGTGTACATTATCATGGTGGGGTGTTGTTTGAACCAATTTTGTACCCCGGGTGCGTCCGGCTACACGCACATGCGCTGATGGCAATTAGTCAATGTTGTAGACAACACAGTCAATGGATTAGGGTTTCCCTGGAAAGCGAGCCTCGGATTGTGGGAATGACCCCAAAAATCGTGTGTGTCCACATGGTGTGTACATTATCATGGTGGGGTGTTGTTTGAACCAATTTTGTACCCCCGGGTGCGTCCGGCTACACGCACATGCGCTGACGGCAATTTGTCAATGGATTAGGGTTTCCCTGGAAAGCGTGCCTCGGAAGGTGGGAATGACCCAAAAAATTGTGTGTGTCCACATGGTGTGTACACTATCATGGTGGGGTGTTGTTTGAACCAATTTTGTACCCCGGGTGCGTCCAGCTACACGCACATGCGCTGATGGCAATTAGTCAATGTTGTAGAGATCACTGTCAATGGATTAGGGTTTCCCTGGAAAGCGAGCCTCGGATTCTGGGAATGACCCACTACAAGAAATCTGCCATAAGTTGACAAAAATAAGGTGTCACTGAAACGTCACTGATGGCTGCTTGTGACGTTACCGTGACGCTTTTCAAAACGTCGAAAGCTGGGAGTCAGCAGTGAGTGCTTAAGACGTTTCACTTGAAAACGTCGTAGAGCTTTGTGACGTTTTAAAATGTCACTGACGGCATGACGTTCCCAAAACGTCATGGGCACCTGCCCCCGAGTCCAGCGTGGCAATCCGACGTGGCAAAATTGTGACGAATTAGAAACGTCGTTATCTGAATTCAGCCCGGTCCATTCAGCTTCTTATGTGGGCTGAGCCCATTAGTTCTGATTATTTTTTCGGCTTTGTTGGGCCTTGGCCCGTAACTGGCCCAATTACCTCAGCCTTTTTAGCTTATTTTTTTTCAACGGCCTTTTTAGCTGCTGTACTTACTGGGCCTGGGCCAATTTTCATTGGGCCGTGGCCTTTTTAGGACCCATTACACTTTTGGGCCGTGGCCTTTTTAGGACCCATTACAGTTTTGGGCCGTGCCCTTTTTAGGACCATTACACTTTTGGGCCTTGGCCTTTTTAGGGTCCATTATGGTTTTGGGCCTTGGCCTTTTAGGGTCCATTAAGATTTTGGGCCTAAGCCTTTATAGGGTCCACAAAGGTTTTGGGCCTCAGCCTTTTTGGGGTCCATAAAGATATTGGGCCTTGGCCTTTTTGGGTCCATAAAAGTTATGGGCTTTGGCCTTTTTACTGTCCTGCAAGTTTTTTGGGCTTCGGCCTTTTTTTGCCTTTTCAACTCCCATTTTTCGAAAATGCAATTAATTATTTGTTGGGCTCTAGCCTTTTAAGAGCCCATATATTTCTAGGCTACTTTGGGCCTTGGCCTTTTAAGACCCCACAATAGCCCAACAGTGCATATATTAAACTAAGAAATTCAACAGCAAAATATAAAAGACAACATTTCAAATCTGCAAATTTCACAGCAGAGTGACAGCAGCAACATGACCAGGTTCACAGATTCACCAACATGTCAAGAAAGTTCACATATTCACAGTAAGAAGTTCACAGATATGACCAAGTTATTGTCACGCTGCCAGGATATGACCAAGTTCCATGGCGGGACACAAAAAAGGGATGCGACCAGCAGCAGGAGCTAATTCGCAGATGCTCCGAAGATGGACATCATGTGAGCAAGCCTCCTATCACTTTCCTCAGTCCGCTTGAGGAGCTCCATGTAGTCCTTGTCACGCTGAGCTTGTGCGGCTTCATTTGCCGCTTGCTTCTCCTTCTGGGCAGCTGCTTCTTCCATGATGGCAGCAAACTGCTGCTTCATCTGTTCAGCTTCCTCCTGGGACCTCTTCAGCTGTGCTTCCAGGTCATGAACATGCGCCGATACAGCAGCTGCGGTGGGCTTGTTGAGCTTGACAGTGGAACTGGGCTGAAGTCCAGCATTCTTCAGGAAAGTGTTGTGCTTGGCTTCCTTGCTAAGAACCTTTGCAACAACAGCGACTGCAGACCTTGGCGGTGCACCTTCTGGCACAGGAATAGCCAACTCAGCTTCCATATCAGCCTGGAGATCCATTTCCAAAAGATTCATCAATTCAGGAAACGCACAGGTCCAAGAATGGTTCACAAAAGTGAAATGAACAAGTCACTTACTATTGCAGCTAGAGCTTCCTCAGAGAAACCATCCTTCTTGCTGTGATGGGTCGCCTTAAAGATGTCGACTGCATCTAGCTCTTCACCTCTGCGCTCCTCCCTCTGGAAATGATGTTCACCAAGAATCAGAACATAAGCTTGTGGAGACAAGAGTAAGATGCAAAAGGAAATTCTGTAAGAGTGTTCTTACAGTTGCATACAGATGAGCAGCATAGCTACGAGAGCCAGTCTTTTGGCCAAATTTGACCGCAGCACGACTGTCCTTGTTCTTGGTACATGTGTTCTGCAGAAGGGCACAATCATGATATTCAGTAATGTGCACACTATAACGATGAGCATCATGTCTACCATGCAAGCACTAATGACTGCAACTGAAGCAAAGAACATACCCTGTGTCTTGGGGTTACCCACAGAGCAGTTAGAGCTTCCCATTCTTCATCTGAGACATCCTTAACAGGGGACTTGATGCTGACTTCATTTGCTGGTACTTTGTCGAAGTAGTCCCTTTTCAGGATGTAGCGCCTGTTCTTCGACACTTTCCGCAGTACGTCATAGCAAGCCTTCTGGATGACTTCCGACTCTGTGTCCATGTTGAAATTTGCCTACAAAGCAAACAAGGGCAAGGACGAGGTTAGTTATCATGAACTATGAACAATCAAGCAAGCACTCCTATCATCTAACAAATGAACTGGTGATGAAGAAGATTACCCCCATCTTTCCAACAAAGTCGGCCAACAAATTCTCATCCCTCTTGTACAACTTGAAATGCGGAAGGAGCGGCATCTGGCCTCTTGCAAGCATTCCACCCTCCGATGCAAACTTGGCAGCAGGCAAAGGCTTCTCAGGACGTTTCAGCCCTGGAGGAATCTCAATGGTAAGCTTGACTCCCATCCCCTTGCAAATCTGCTCCAGCCCGGTGCCCTTCCTTTTACGGCCACCTGCAGCAGTGGTTCCACCTGAATAGCATACATACAAAGATCATGTCAGAAAGCAGCACCCACAACCAAAAGAGTTTATAAAGATAAACAAAAAAGGCAGTAGATAGTGTGGACAGCTGTCCAACAAAAACTTGCCTTCATCATCCTCAGGATCAAGAAAACCATCAGAATCAAAGTGCTGATGGACCATGACATCAGATGCAGTAGGACCTGTGTCCCTGCGAACAGTGCTTGCTTCATCGATCCTTTCATCAATCTGCGGTGAGCTACTGCGATTGTTGCGGGGCGGAGTATCTTCATTGTTGGTTGCAGACGCTTCACTTGATGTCCTCCTGGTGGCTCTTTTGGAAGGAGCTTCAGCAACAGGTTCCAGATGCCTCTTTCTCCCTCCTGGAGCATCAGCAAACACTCTAACAGGAGGCATTGAACTTTGTTCCTTTTGCAACCTCTTACTCCTCCTCCCTGGGCTTGTCTTTCTAACAGAAGCCTTTTTCTTTCTACTCTTGGGATCCTTCAATGCCTCGCAAAAATAGCAAAACAAAATGGCATTACATCACAGGTTATAGCAAAACATAAATAAGAAAACAGATACAAGTAATGCCAGCCCTCCAAAGATGATAAGCAGAATGCACCTTCTCAATGTGTTCCCCTATACTCCCTTCAACCTCCCCATCCTCCTGGTCAACCAATTGGTCATTGCTCGGATGATAATCTGAGCTGTCGCCTTGTGTTATGGCAGATGACTCATCATTTGAAAGTGTGGAACGACCTCCACCTCGACCACCATGTGACTTCCTAAAAATTGACACTACGGCGGGGATACCCAGGGATTGTAAGACACGGTTGTTCCGCATCATTGTCCTAGCCCTGTCCTTCTCTATCTCGGTGAGTGGCGCTTCTTTACATGTATGAGAGAAATATGTAACCATTAGATTGATGGTTGAAATGCATAGAAGCAAGCCAACTCGAACAACTAAGGTAAATTGTTTAATCATAGCAATTTTCAACTTTTAGTTTCATTTAATCCTAGGGTACAGAAATATTCAGACAGAGCCAAAAAAACCCAGCACCCGATTAAAAGCATCAATTAGACACAATTATGTTAGGATGAAGCCGCATACCAGCCAGCTGCTTCTTCCCAGTCTTTGCCATGCCTGATGTTGATGGGTTGGATATGTGCTGGCACGAAAAGAATAACAATTAGTGACAGCAGATACAACATATGGATGCAATTAAAGAACCAAGCAACATAGGTTCATGTGGATCAACAATCACCTGGTTCACCTTGCTCCTTGAAGTAGGTCAGACCTTGATAGTATTACCTACGAAGATAACAGGTTATAATCATTAGACATATCCCTTCATACAACAATAGACATGTACACAGAAAAAGCTGTAGGCATGTACAGATAAACAGGGCTCCCAAACTTTGTTTGGGAGAAGTTTCATCAACACAGGATAGAAGGGCAATATAAATGTTCATCGACGAAATATAAAAGGGAATGCCTTGGTAAAGATCTGTACCAAGCAAGATCCGCAGCAGGTAATCATATTATGTACTAGTTGCAGCAAGAAAGATCTGTAGAAGCTAATCATATATGGACTGCAGTAAACTAGATGTACAATCTACAGAGCCCAAGCCAAGTAAAATCCCCCAACAATCACGGACTGGTTGCAGCGAGACCCACGCCAGGCAAGATCTGCATCACTAATTGACTGGTTGGATACAGCAAGCAAGATCGGCAGCAGGTAATCATATAGGGACTGCAGTAAACCAGATCTAAATTCTACAGAGCCTGAGCCAAGCAAGATCCGCAGCAATCATCGACTGGTTGCAGCAAGACACATGCCAATCAAGATCCGAAGCAACCATGGACTGCTTGCATATAGCAAGCAAGATCGGCAGCAGGTAATCATATAGGGACTGCAGAAAACCAAATCTAAAATCTACAGAGCCTGAGCCAGGCAAGATCCGCAGCAATCATCGACTGGTTGCTGCAAGAACATGAAAAGCAAGATCCGAAGCAACCATGGACTGGTTGCAGCAAGAACCATGACAGGCCGAGCAACCCTGACCCTGGACAAGCCAAGGAAACAAGCCATGCCACGAAATCCCTAACCCTAACCATGCCATGCCAAGCAAA
>JAUUTY010001844.1:0-20000 GCA_030979885.1 Lolium multiflorum
GAAAAGAGAAGAGAGGCGTCTTGCGCAAATCTTGTTGCTTCTCAATTTTGCAACCAAGCCACGGTCTCTCTTGCGTTAGCGTGACACCGAGCTAGTAGTCTTCGTTAGGACCAATTTTGTTCGTGCTCATTTTCCGTCGCGCTAACCCCATTTTGTCCCACGTGTGTGTTCCACATTGTGTATGCCTTTTGTGATCACCGCTTTTGACTTGTGACTTTTGCATCTTACCCACTTTTAACAACATACTCGATTTTGGATTTCGTCTTTTGGCTTTCCACCATACTCACCTAACACCATATTTGCTAGCTTTTGCGTGTGTCTTTGTGTGAGTGCCCGATACAATTGTTCTAACTCTCGGTTTGTTGGATCACCCCAATCTTGTCATACCACGGTAAGATTGCGAGGTAGTGTTCTTCCACTAACATACACCATATAGATATTGTCGTGCTAACATGGATAGCGAAGACGAAGATACGGAGGAGTACACGGAGCACTTCGAGGAGGATGCCTCTTCAAGCACCGCGGATGTGGAGGAACATGTGGAGCTCTACACCGACTATGGCTCCGCGAGCATCGCCAACATGACCGACATCGAGGAGCTCTACACCGACTATGGCTCCGCGAGCATCGCCAACATGGACGACATCGACGAGCTCTACATCGACACTTGCTCAACAAGCATGGACGACATGGTGGAGCACCACGACGAGGACGACATCGACCCCACCATGCATACCGCCGATGCTCCCACATACCCCTACTTGGCCAATGGAGCTACATATGAAGATCGAGGACCTCCACGATGGCATCATCATGTGGATCATCAAGAGCGTCCCCAACATATTCGGCATCGACACACTTCTCCGAGCTCCACAAGGCGCCATCATGAGAGTGCCTATGCACAAGATCATCGACATCACGGACATCATATGGAGCATCAAGAGCGCCCCCAACATGAGCCATCACCTAGGCAAGGCAAGGACCGTCATCGACTCACACCATCTCATGATCGTCGTCGACCACCACCACCTCATGGTCTACATCGACATCCTTCCACACATGATCTTCGACGACACCACTCAAGACATGGTGATGAGGCAAGAAGACGAGAGCCTCGACATGAAGACCTTCCTCATAAGGCGACTTCTACCTCTTGCGCCACCACCACAATGGCCCCTACCTCGTCATATGCCTATGGACTCCGATGCTACAAGTGCAAGCAACAAGGCCACCTTCCACGGGAATGTCCCAATCTCCTATGTGAGGTGTGCAAGGCCAAGGGTCACGTGGCATGGCAATGCACAACGCCAAGCGCCAAGAAGCTCTACTTCGACGAGCTCAATGCACAAGTCTCCAAGATGCCACCACTTGAGGACGACTTAGGAGGCGATGGAGTTGAGCATGGTGAGCATGGGATTCTCCCTTCACCCACGGAGGCGCATGGAGTTGAGATGGTTGAGCATGGGATTTTCCCTTCAACCACGGAGGCGCATGGAGATGAGCAAGTCGAACCTACTCCTACATGCTTGATTGATGAGTTGGTACCAACCCCATGTGAGCATGAGAGCCACTTAGCCCACTTGAGCGAGAGTGATAGTGAGTTGAGTGACTTCCACCCCATATGTGAGTTTGAGTGCTTCCATTTGGAGGACATGAGTGATACACAAAGTGAGTTGAGAGAGGTAGATGATAGGTCCATGGAGGACATCGCATTTGCTAACACCTTAACCTCTCCCTCGTTTGTGTCTTCTTATGTTGCACTAGGTTCCACGGAGGACGAGTTCCCGCTCATGGAGAAGATGTACATGGTGCATGAAGACGATGATATCTCACCATGCTTGCTCCAAGATGGACATGTCGACCACATGGATCCTCCTACTTCCACAACACCTACATCACATGAGTCGGCCTTCAAAGGTAACAACATAGGTGTTGATGATGCCATGATCCCACTAGTGGACATGATGACTTATGAGCGCATGCATGATCTTGATGATACATTTGCTACGTCACTTGATTCTTTCATATTCCCATGTGATGCTTTGCTTCCTAACATTGTTGATCATGTGGAGTTGATTGATTGTGATACCATGAACATGCCATGCTATGAGAGTTTCATATTTGCTCCGCTTGCTTGCAATGATGTTGAAAATGATGACATTAACTTCCGCATGCTTTGCCCCACATGTTTGCACTATTCCATGATCCTTGCATCCAAGATTTTGAACAATTGCTCTTTCTTATGCTTGGTATGCAAGAATGCTTATTTTATTGTTCACGAGATGGCCCCCATAGCCTTCTCAATTTTTGATGATCATGAGTTACCACATGCCATGAATGCACCTTCTTGCCATATGCACCATCGCCATGCATTTCATACTATCTTGCTTGACACTAATGGTGATGTGCACAAGACATGGAACATCATGATGGATGATGTATTCATCTACCATGCACACACGCTTTTTGTCTTGTTTCTTCCATGTGTAGGTACACGGACGACCACTTCCACCGCTACGGAGCATGATCTCACGAAACGCGCAATTGAGAGCTACCCCATCAAGGACCTAACCCGCGGGACTCACACCAAAGGGTATGTTTCCCAACACCTTCGCCATCGTGTGTTTCCGACATTTCTTGTCGAGCTTCCGGTTTGGTCCAATTCCTCGTCACCTCTTTTGCTTCTTATGCAACATCTCTTGACACATCTTGTTGGCACAATGGTTGTTGTATGTATTGATGATATCATCATACACTCCGAGAATCTCAAGGATCATGTCATACATGTGAGAGACACATTATGCACCTTGTGCCACATGTCACACCAAAAGTTGCTCTCCTTTGGATTTCTCATTTCATCTTTGGCAATTGCAATGGATTCTTTGACACTTGAGGATACCCATACTCGGCTCACGCCAACCATACTTTCCCAAGCTAGAAGTCTCCATAGCTTTGCCATTGCACATAACAATTTTGCCCCAAATTTTGCCGCCGATACTTGCCTTTTGATTGTTCCATTTGTGTGGGACAATGCTACACACAACATTTTTGACACCTTCCAAAGCAAACTTTTACTTGCACAAATTTTTGTCCTACCACATTTTGGACACATCGACACTCTTTTGATCACCATTTTTGCCCAATGCCTTTTGGAGAAACGACTTGATGCTTCGTATTTGATTGAGAGCCTCTTGTTCGCCGGTCACCAAATTGGCATCCACAAGCTTTCCTTTTGCAAGTTGTTTTTCCCCTTGTTCTTCTTCGACCGAGACTTGGCCCCTCCACCACTACATGGGAGACCCGTTATGGACTACAACAAAGACGCCTGCACTACGACGAGCATCCCTAAGGACACAAGGGCACCTATACAAGTCCTTCCCGTCTACCTCATCGGTGAGGAGGAGCAAGAGTCGAGGACGACTCTTCCCCAAGGGGGGGATGCAGCCCCGCCTATCGTCGACGCTACACCATGGTCAAGGAGTCCCCCAAGTGGACCAACAACACCAACCCCCGCCATATATGTCAAGGTGAACTCCTTCCTCTCGACACTCGACCTCAACACCAACTTGAATGGTATGCTACCTCATGCCTATCATCATGATGTCTATAGGTGCCGACGTCGACAAGGACCAAGAGAGAAGGAACCCCCATGGTGCATGGAAGAAGGAAGAAGAAGAAAGGAAGAAGAGGAGGGAGGAACAGGCGCCGAGACCGGAAGCCCGGAACCTGGCGCAGAGGCCGGAAGACCGGGCCCAGACCGGACAGGCCGGCGCAGAGGCCGGTCAGACCGGGCCCAGACCGGAACTTCCGCCCAGGAACTTCGCCCGGTTCCGCCCAAGTTCCGAAAGTCCGTCAAATCGCCCCTGGATGTTACTGCAAGGAAACGGGCTAATCGGAACTTGGCCGGAACTTGGCCGGAACTTCCGGCCCGGCCGGAACTTCCGCCCTCCAGGACCGGAACTTCCCTCCGGGACCGGAACTTCCGCCCCCGGAACTTCCGCCCAAGTCGGCGGAACTTCCGCGAACTTCACAGCAACACTTTTCAGCGTGTAACTTATCCCTTCGCCCCCACCTATAAATAGGCTAGTTGGCTCAGATCTGAGATTAGACAAGATTTAGGCTTAAACATGACTTTGAGCTTTGTCTCCCTAGGGTTTCATCCCCTTTGTATCAAGGCACCCCATGTTGGATGATTGGATCTATGTGAGTGAGATTCTAGTGTAGCCCACTCTCTCTCCCTCACCTACCTCCATCCTCAACACCGATCTCTCACTCCGGGATTCTACCTCGAGTCTCTCCCGTGGTGATTCTATTGGCGTGGTCCATCGAGCCACGAGGGTAAGTATCGATTGTATCGGGTTGGTGTGCGTTGTGTTCTTCGCGTTCTTCGTGTTCTTCCGCCTCTCCCTCTCTTTCCCCCTTTGATTCTTGGGTCATTCGCAAGATCGGGCCACACACGGGGTCTTAGACCTTAACAGGTTGGCTACTCAACACAACCTATGGGCTCAACGCCAAGAGTTCAAGGAGCAACTATCACTCTTCGAGACTCGCATCGATGAACAATATGAAGAAGTGGCTCACAACTTCTCCACGGTGAACCAAGACTTGGCTCTCCTCCGTGAAGCTACGGACAACTTGAATGGTCAAATGGCGGCCAATGATGCGAACATGGAGCGACGCATGGATAACCTCGAGCGCGCCATCACCAACTTGGGTCGTCATCGCCGACACCGCTCTACTTCTTCATCATCAAGCTCGTCACAAGATTACTATTCTCATGGCCACCGTTCGTCATCAAGCTCCTCCTCAAGGCATGAAGACCATCCTCGTCCTCATCGACCACATGCTCGTCAAGAAGACTCTCGCTCTAACTCAAGGAGAGGTGAATTCCATCGCCATGCTCGTCCTCATGAACGACCTCCACAAGAACAAGCTCCTCACCAAGATCGTCATCAAGCGGCTCGCCATGCCCACCATGGGTATGACGACCATCCCCAAGACAACGTCCACCACAACATGGCGCCACATGGTGATGCTCCCGCCCAAGGTCGTCAAGAGCAACCAAGGCGTGATCTCCGGAATCATCCTCGCCATGACCAAAGGGGCCGAGGGCAACCACAACATGATCAAGATGAGAGGGCCATAATTGGGCAACGCCAACAACCTCGCCAAGACCCGCAACAACATCCTCAACATGAGCCAAGTGAAGCTAGTGTTCACCTCCAACGCCAACCCAATGCTATGGTTGGTCGTGGAAGACCTCCTCCACCACCTCAAGTCGCAAGAGATGAAGGCATCCGTCCTCGCCGCCGAAACATGGAAGATGAAGAGAATATGTATGGAAAGCTCAAGTTCAACATGCCCAAATTCAAGGGTGAAGACGACGCCGAGGCCTACCTCTCATGGGCACTCAAGGTTGACAAGATCTTCCGCATCCATAACTACTCCGGTGCCAAGAAAGTAGCCATGGCCTCCCTCGAGTTTGAAGATTATGCCAACACTTGGTGGGAACAAGTTGTCACTCTTAGGGAAGAAAAGGGTGATCCTCCAATTGATACTTGGGAAGACATGAAGGAGGAGATGCAAGCCCGCTTTGTCCCTACACACTACAAGACCGATCTCTTCAACAAGCTACAAAAGTTGAAGCAAGGCACCAAGACCGTTGAGGAATTCTTCAAGGAGATGGAGTTAACCATGATGAGAGCAAACATCCAAGAGTCCGAGAACCAAACCATCGCTAGGTTCTTCAATGGCCTCAACTACCCCATCAAGAAGATTGTGGAGTTCCAACCATACTCCAACATGGTTGAGTTGGTTCACCAAGCTTCCAAGGCCGAGCGTCAAGTGAATGAGGACATCAAGTACTCCAAGTCCAAGCAATACTTCGCCTCCAAGCTTGCTACATCAACTCCTACAACAAGTGTCAAGCCATCCGCATCCTCTACACCTTCCAAGCAACCTTCCATACAAAGTCGCATGAAGCAAACGGTATCCTCCACCGCCTCCTCTAAGGCCTCTACGGGACCCTCCAATGTCACTTGCTTCAAGTGTGGCACCCAAGGCCACAAGTCCTTCGAGTGCAAGAACACCAAGGTCATGATCACTATGGAGAATGGTGACATAGAGACTCTAAGTGAAGGTGAATATGAAGCCCTAGTGCAAGCCGCCGTGGCTAATGAGGAAGACTATGATGAAGAAAGTGGAGAAGACCCCCTCTTATGCACACATGATCCAAGCCCTTCTCTTGTGGTCACTCGAGTGCTCACCACTCAACCCCAAGCTATGGAAGACCAAAGATGCAACATCTTCCAAACGCGTGCCGGCATTGGTGGCAAGTCTATCAAGGTCATCATCGATGGTGGGAGTTGCCACAACTTGGCAAGCACCGAGCTATGTGAGAAGCTCAACCTCACGCTTCGCAAGCATCCTCATCCCTACCATGTCCAATGGTTGAGTGACAAGGGCAATGTCAAGATTCAACACACCGTCACCGTCAACTTCAAGATAGGACCCTATGAAGACACCGTCGAGTGTGACGTGGTGCCTATGACCGTGTGCCACATGTTGCTTGGCCGCCCATGGCAATTTGACAAGAAGGCCATACATGATGGTTTCTCCAATGCATACACCTTCAAGGTCAAGGACAAGAAGTTCGAGCTTCGCCCAATGACTCCTAGCCAAATCATCGCCGACAATGCGAAGGCTTTAGCGAGGGCACAACACCACATCCACCATAGTGAGTTGAGAGGAGAGGGAGCGACCCACCAAAAAGAGAGTGAGCGCCACCACCCACATATGAGTGAGAGAAAGAGTGTCCTCCTAACCACCAAAAGCGAGTGGAGAGAAGTGAAAGACAACCCATCCACCACCATACACTACGTGCTCATTTGCAAGGGCCTCTCGGCGGAGACTAACGACTTAACCAACATTCCTTCGTCTTTGTTGTCTCTTTTGAAGGAGTTCCAAGACGTCTTCCCCGACGAGCTACCACATGGACTACCACCGCTTCGGGGCATCGAGCATCGCATCGACCTCATACCCGGCGCTCCCCTACCAAACCGCGCCGCCTACCGCACCAACCCCGAGGACACCAAGGAGATCCAACGCCAAATTCAAGACCTCCTCGCTAAAGGGTATGTCCGAGAAAGCCTTAGCCCTTGTGCCGTTCCCGTCATTCTTGTGCCTAAACCGGATGAGACGCAACGGATGTGTATGGATTGCCGCCCTATCAATGCCATTACCGTCCGTTATCGACATCCCATTCCGCGTTTAGATGATATGTTGGATGAATTGAGTGGTGCCACGATTTTCTCTAAGATTGATTTGCGTAGTGGCTACCACCAAATCCGCATGGCAATTGGTGATGAATGGAAGACGGCATTCAAGACCAAGCTTGGTCTCTATGAATGGCTTGTCATGCCGTTTGGTCTTTCCAATGCTCCTTCCACTTTTATGCGTCTTATGAATCACATCTTGCGACCTCTCATTGGCAAGAGTGTGGTTGTCTATTTTGATGATATCCTCATCTATAGCAAAAATCTCGAGGACCATGTTCAACATGTGAGAGAAGTCTTATGCATCTTGCGCCACGAGAAGCTCTTTGCCAACCTTCCAAAGTGCCATTTCGCTCAAAACAAATTGGTTTTTCTTGGTTTTGTGGTTTCCGCCAACGGGATAGAAGTTGATTCTTCCAAAGTTGAGGCCATCCACAATTGGCCCACTCCCACAAATGTTGGCCAAGTGAGAAGCTTCCATGGTCTTGCCGGATTTTACCGCCGTTTTGTGAAAGATTTCAGCACCATTGCTTGCCCTTTAAACGAACTTACAAAAAAGAATGTTCCGTTCGTTTGGGGCAAAGCACAACAAAAAGCTTTTGATGAATTGAAAAAGAGACTCACCGAGGCACCATTACTTGCTCTTCCCGACTTTTCCAAAACATTTGAGATCGAATGCGATGCGAGTGGACTTGGAATCGGTGGTGTTCTAATGCAAAATGGAAAACCCGTGGCATACTATAGCGAGAAGTTGGATGGCGCACGCCTCAACTATCCTATATATGACAAGGAGCTTTATGCTTTGGTTCGTGTTCTTGAAGTTTGGCAACATTACCTTTGGCCAAAAGAGTTTGTCATCCACTCGGATCATGAGTCCTTGAAATATTTGAAAAGTCAACACAATTTGAACAAGCGACATGCTAAGTGGGTTGAGTTCATAGAGTCCTTCCCTTATGTAATCAAATACAAAAAGGGCAAGGAAAATGTGGTTGCGGATGCACTTTCCCGCAAGATTACTCTTCTACTCACCCGCTTGGAGTTTCACATTTTGGGTCTTGAGGAGATCAAGGAACTTTACCCTTCCGACGCTTTCTTTGGTCCAATCTTTGCCAAGTGTTCCGTTGACCACGGATTCGATGATTTCTATTTGCATGATGGCTACTTGTTTAAAGCTAACAAGATTTGCATTCCCGAGTCTTCTCTTCGTAAGTTGCTTTTGCAAGAGTCACATGGAGGTGGTCTCATGGGTCACTTTGGACGAGAGAAGACATATGCCATGCTATCAACCCACTACTATTGGCCAAGAATGTACCGCGACGTGGAACGCCTTTGCCGCCGGTGTACAACATGCTTACAAGCTAAGTCTACTTCCAATCCCTATGGTCTTTACATGCCTTTACCCATTCCATATGCACCTTGGTCGGACATAAGCATGGACTTTGTACTTGGCTTACCACGCACCAAACATGGTCATGACTCAATATTTGTGGTAGTGGATAGGTTCTCTAAAATGGCTCATTTCATACCATGTCATAAGAGCGATGATGCTTCACACATTGCTTCGTTGTTTTTCAGGGAAGTGGTTCGCCTACATGGGATACCGGCAAGCATTGTGTCGGATCGAGACGTCAAGTTCATGAGTTACCTATGGAAGTCGCTCATGGCGAAGTTTGGAGTGAAGCTCTTGTTCTCATCATCCTCGCACCCTCAAACCGATGGACAAACCGAAGTAGTCAATCGAAGCCTCTCCACACTCCTCCGCACACTTGTGAAGACAAATTTGAAGTCATGGGAAGATTGCCTACCCCACGCGGAGTTCGCCTACAATCGAGCCAAGCACTCCACAACCGCAAGGAGTCCCTTCATGGTCGTCTACGGATTCGAACCTCCAACGGCACTCGACATCCTCCCACTACCTCTTCATGAAAGAACGAACATGGACTTCGACGAGCGCACCACCGCCATCAAGAAACTACATGAAGAGACAAGAGCAACCATACAAGAGCATGTACTTCGCCAAGCTAACCGCCTCAACGCCAAGAAAAAGGAACGCGTGTTTGAAGAAGGAGACCTCGTGTGGATCCACCTAAGAAAAGAAAGGTTCCCGCAAGAACGCAACTCCAAGCTCAAGCCAAGAGGAGATGGACCCTTCAAGGTCCTCAAGCGCATCAACAACAACGCCTACGTCATCGACATACCAACATCAAAGTACTTGGTGAGCAACACTTTCAACATCTCGGATCTCTCACCCTATCATGGAGATGAGGAGGAACAAGAGTCGAGGACGACTCTCTCCCAAGGGGGGGGAGATGATGCGGGGTGGCCTTCGGACACCTCCTCACCAAGACCGACAAGTCCCCCAAGTGGACCAATGACAAGGGCTCGAGTTAAAGCTCTACATGATAAGGTGAATTCGCTCCTCTCTACCTCTACCTTTGACACCCCCTTGGATGGCTTGCTACTTCATGCAAATACACTATGTTCAATCAGGTACATCGGTCAAGACACAAGCCATGGAGTCCAAGCCAATGGAGAGAGAGCTGGAAATGATGAAGATGGAGCTCCAGCGCGCAGGCCGGAACTTCCGCCCTCCAGGGCCGGAACTTCCGCCCCCCAGGACCGGAACTTCCGCCCTCCAGGACCGGAACTTCCGCCCAGATGCTGCCCAGATACCGTTCAGCGCCCAGAGAAGTGGAGCCAGCCGGAACTTCCGCCCCGAGGGACCGGAACTTCCGCCCACCCGGAACTTCCGCTTCCGCCCAAGTTCCGAAAGTCCGTCAAAACGCCCCTGGATGTTACTGCAAGGAAATGGGCTAATTTCGGAACTTGACCGGAACTTGGCCGGAACTTCCGGCCGGGCCGGAACTTCCGCCTTCCAGGGCCGGAACTTCCGCCCCTGACCGGAACTTCCGCCCAAGTCGGCCGGAACTTCCGCCACCGCGATTTCAGCACAGCACTACTTTTCAGCGTGTAACTTACCTATTCGCCCACCCGACTATAAATAGCCTAGTTGGCTCAGATCTGAGATTAGACTTGTTTAGAACTCAAACCTACCTTTGAGCTTAGTCTCCCTTGGGTATCATCCCTCTGTAATCAAGGCACCTTGGTTGTTGACTTTGAATTTGTGGAGTGAGATTCTAGTACTTGTTACTCTCTCTCCCTCCCCAAGTTCATCCTCTCCAATCCCAATCTCTCTCCGGGAATTCTGCCTCGTGCCTCTTCCACGGAGATTCTATTGGCGTGGTCCATCGAGCCACGGAGGTAAGCATCGGGTGTATCGGGTTGGTGTGCGTGCGTGAGTCTCGGAGTTCATCGTGTTCTTCATCCCCTCGCGTTTTCCCATCTCATCCGCTTGGTTTCGAAGTCAATCCGCAAGATCGGGCCACACTCGGGGTCATAGACCACATCAAGATGTGTGAAGAGATGTTGCATAAGAAGCAAAAGAGGTGACGAGGAATTGGACCAAACCGGAAGCTCGACAAGAAATGTCGGAAACACACGATGGCGAAGGCGTTGGGAAACATACCCTTTGGTGTGAGTCCCGCGGGTTAGGTCCTTGATGGGGTAGCTCTCAATTGCGCGTTTCGTGAGATCATGCTCCGTAGCGGTGGAAGTGGTCGTCCGTGTACCTACACATGGAAGAAACAAGACAAAAAGCGTGTGTGCATGGTAGATGAATACATCATCCATCATGATGTTCCATGTCTTGTGCACATCACCATTAGTGTCAAGCAAGATAGTATGAAATGCATGGCGATGGTGCATATGGCAAGAAGGTGCATTCATGGCATGTGGTAACTCATGATCATCAAAGATTGAGAAGGCTATGGGGGCCATCTCGTGAACAATAAAATAAGCATTCTTGCATACCAAGCATAAGAAAGAGCAATTGTTCGCAATCTTGGATGCAAGGATCATGGAAGAGTGTAAACATTTGGGACAAAGCATTTGGAAGCTAATGTCATCCTTGTCATTATCATTGCAAGCAATAGATGGGAAAGAGCAAGTGGTCGACATGTTGCAAGCAATGGTAGAAAAATTGAAACTCTCATAGCATGGCATGTTCATGTTATCACAATCAATCAATTCCACATGATCAACAATGTTAGCAAGCAAAGCATCACATGGGAATATGAAAGAATCAAGTGACGTAGAAAATGTATCATCAAGATCATGCATGCACTCATAAGTCATCATGTCCACTAGTGGGATCATGGCATCATCAACACCTATGTTGTTACCTTTGAAGGCCGACTCATGTGATGTAGGTGTTGTGGAAGTAGGAGGATCCATGTGGTCGACATGTCCATCGCGGAGCAAGCATGGTGAGATATCATCATCTTCATGCACCATGTACATCGTCGCCATGAGCGGGAACTCATCCTCCGTGGAACCTAGTGCAACATAAGAAGACACAAACGAGGGAGAGGTTAATGTGTTAGCAAATGCGATGTCCTCCATGGACCTATCATCTACCTCTCTCAACTCACTTTGTGTATCACTCATGTCCTCCAAATGGAAGCACTCAAACTCACATATGGGGTGGAAGTCACTCAACTCACTATCACTCTCGCTCAAGTGGGCTAAGTGGCTCTCATGCTCACATGGGATTGGTACCAACTCATCAATCAAGCATGTAGGAGTAGGTTCGACTTGCTCATCTCCATGCGCCTCCGTGGTTGAAGGGAACTTCCCATGCTCAACCATCTCAACTCCATGCGCCTCCGTAGGTGAAGGGAGAATCCCATGCTCACCATGCTCAACTCCATCGCCTCCTAAGTCGTCCTCAAGTGGTGGCATCTTGGAGACTTGTGCATTGAGCTCGTCGAAGTAGAGCTTCTTGGCGCTTGGCGTTGTGCATTGCCATGCCACGTGACCCTTGGCCTTGCACACCTCACATAGGAGATTGGGACATTCCCGTGGAAGGTGGCCTTGTTGCTTGCACTTGTAGCATCGGAGTCCATAGGCATATGACGAGGTAGGGGCCATTGTGGTGGTGGCGCAAGAGGTAGAAGTCGCCTTATGAGGAAGGTCTTCATGTCGAGGCTCTCGTCTTCTTGTCTCATCACCATGTCTTGAGTGGTGTCGTCGAAGATCATGTGTGGAAGGATGTCGATGTAGACCATGAGGTGGTGGTGGTCGACGACGATCATGAGATGGTGTGAGTCGATGACGGTCCTTGCCATGCCTAGGTGATGGCTCATGTTGGGGGCGCTCTTGATGCTCCATATGATGTCCGTGATGTCGATGATCTTGTGCATAGGCACTCTCATGATGGCGCCTTGTGGAGCTCGGAGAAGTGTGTCGATGCCGAATATGTTGGGGACGCTCTTGATGATCCACATGATGATGCCATCGTGGAGGTCCTCGATCTTCATATGTAGCTCCATTGGCCAAGTAGGGGTAGGTGGGAGCATCGGCGGTGGACATGGTGGGGTCGATGTCGTCGTCGTGGTGGTGCTCCACCATGTCGTCCATGCTTGTTGAGCAAGTGTCGATGTAGAGCTCGCCGATGTCGTCCATGTTGGCGATGCTCGCGGAGCCATAGTCGGTGTAGAGCTCCTCGATGTCGGTCATGTTGGTGATGCTCGCGGAGCCATAGTCGGTGTAGAGCTCCACATGTTCCTCCACATCCGCGGTGCTTGAAGAGGTATCCTCCTCGAAGTGCTCCGTGTACTCCTCCGTATCCTCGTCTTCGCTATCCATGTTAGCACGACAAGATGGTATCTATATGGTGTATGTTAGTGGAAGAACACTACCTCGCAATCTTACCGTGGTATGACAAGATTGGGGTGATCCAACAAACCGAGAGTTAGAACAATTGTATCGGGCACTCACACAAAGACACACGCAAAAGCTAGCAAATATGGTGTTAGGTGAGTGTGGTGGAAAGCCAAAAGATGAAATCCGAAATCAAGTTTGTTGTTAAGGGTGGGTGAAATCCAAAAACTCAAATGTCAAAGCGATGATCACTATAAACACGGAAAAGATATGGAACTCACACACGAGATGAATTTGGTTAGTGCGACCAAGGAATGAGCGGAAAAGTGTATGAAGCCCGAAAGCAAGGTTGCTCGGTGTCACACTAACACAAGGAGAGGTCAAAGCTTTGGTTGCAAACGAAGAGACAACAAGATTTACACGCGGCCTCTCTTCTCTTTTCTCTCTTTTGCTTAAAAGCTTTTTCCTCTTTTTGTATTTGGTGGCACTTACACTCTTTGTGTATTTGTATGTATGATGGCACTCGCACACTTTTGCTCTATGGTGCACTTGCACTCTTTTTGTGTTTTGGCGGCTTTTTCTCGCACTATGTTAGCGTTAGCTCGCTTTTGCTATCTTGCCACACGAGTTTTGCTTAGAAGCTTGACTCCACACTACACACACACCTCACAATCGGGGCCACGTGCAATGTCTCGCAACACTAGATAAGCAATGCTCGATAGGATAGATCGCAAAAGAAGAGGGGTTACAAGGGTAATGCAAGTTATACCTAAGATGTTAGGCGGTGATGAACACGCAACTTGCGATGACGGCGGTGGTGTCAAGAGTACGTTTGCAAGTCCGGGGTGCCGAGGATGTCGTCGCTTGCTTCGGAGCTGCGGGTTAGTTTCACAAACAAGGCACTCAAACCGGAACAAGCAAACACAAGTTAGCGGAAGAAATGGGTCAAAGTAGCTCGGCGGTGGTGGCGGTGGTATGCCGGTGGTGGGTGGTGTCGATGCCCTTGCGGTTGCGGCGGAGGTTATGGGGCCGCGGTGATGTTTGCCGGTGGTTTGGGGAGGGTGGCGGTGGTTGCCGGCGGCGGAGAGGGTGGCGGTGGTTGGCGGAGGTGGTGGTGGAGGTGGCGCCCGGTTGGCGCCCGGTTGACCAGGCCCTGGACCGGCCTGCCCGGTCTACAGCCCGGTTGACCAGGCTCTGGCCCGGTTGGCGCCCGGTCTGGCGGCCGGTTGACCGGCCCTGGCGCCAGGCTGTCCGGTCACTGGCCCGGTTGGCGCCCGGTCGACCGGATTTCGCGGGGCACAGTTTTTCTCTCTCCTGTTCTTGAGGCAAACCAAGCCAAATCGACCCAAATCGAAGGAAACGATGGAATTGGGGGCTAGAAAGTGGGGGAAATAGTAGATCAAGCACCTCAACACCAAATCCATGGACCAAAACCACTCAAAACGCAACCAAATCGCAGATCCATCCAAAGGCAAATTAGGGCTATTTTTTTTTTTTTGGGGAAAATTTTTAGAGGGGAAATTGGGTGGGTGGGGGGTCAAATTCGCGGAAACCAAAGGCTGCTGATACCATATGATGAGGTCTAAGACCCCGTGTGTGGCCCGATCTTGCGAATGACCCAAGAATCAAAGGGGGAAAGAGAGGGAGATGCGGAAGAACACGAAGAACGCGAAGAACACAACGCACACCAACCCGATACAATCGATACTTACCCTCACGGCTCGATGGACCGTGCCAATAGAATCACCACGGGAGAGACTCGAGGTAGAATCCCGGAGTGAGAGATCGGTGTTGAGGATGGAGGTAGGTGAGGGAGAGAGAGTGGGCTACACTAGAATCTCACTCACGTAGATCCAATCATACAACATGGGGTGCCTTGATACAAAGGGGATGAAACCCTAGGGAGACAAAGCTCAAAGTCATGTTTAAGCCTAAATCTTGTCTAACCAGCTATGGGGGCGAGCTGGGGTCTTATATAGGCATACAAGGCGACCTGGGTCGAAAAGGTACAAGTGGGTGGGTCAAACCCGACGGATCCGGTTTGGGGCCGGTCAGACCGGGCTGTGGACCGGATGGTCCGGTCACGGGTCCGGTCGACCGGTCGCAAACCGGAAACCTCGCAGATTTCCGTCCGGTTGGCCTCCGGTACGATGCCTGGGTGCGCCCGGTCTGTGGCCCGGTCTGACCGGCCTCTGCACCGGCCTGTCCGGTCTGTGGCCCGGTCTGACCGGCCTCTGGGCTGGCCGGCCTGTTCCTCCCTCCTCTTCTTCCTCTTCCTTCTCCTCTTCTTCCCTTCTTCTTCTTCCTTCTTCCATGCACCATGGGGGTTCCTTCTCTCTTGGTCCTTGTCGACGTCGGCACCTATAGACATCATGATAGGCATGAGGTAGCATGCCATTCAAGTTGGTGTTGAGATCGACCATAGAGAGGAAGGAGTTCACCTTGACGTATATGGCGGGGTTTTGTGTTGTTGGTCCACTTGGGGGACTCCTTGGCCATGGTGTAGCGTCGACGATAGGCGGGGATGCACTTGTCGGTCTTGATGCGGGGTGGCCTTCGGACACCTCCTCACCAAGACCGACAAGTCCCCCAAGTGGACCAATGACAAGGGCTCGAGTTAAAGCTCTACATGATAAGGTGAATTCGCTCCTCTCTACCTCTACCTTTGACACCCCCTTGGATGGCTTGCTACTTCATGCAAATACACTATGTTCAATCAGGTACATCGGTCAAGACACAAGCCATGGAGTCCAAGCCAATGGAGAGAGAGCTGGAAATGATGAAGATGGAGCTCCAGCGCACAGGCCGGAACTTCCGCCCTCCAGGGCCGGAACTTCCGCCCCCCAGGACCGGAACTTCCGCCCTCCAGGACCGGAACTTCCGCCCAGATGCTGCCCAGATACCGTTCAGCGCCCAGAGAAGTGGAGCCAGCCGGAACTTCCGCCCCGAGGGACCGGAACTTCCGCCCACCCGGAACTTCCGCTCAAGTTCCGCCCAAGTTCCGAAAGTCCGTCAAAACGCCCCTGGATGTTACTGCAAGGAAATGGGCTAATTTCGGAACTTGACCGGAACTTGGCCGGAACTTCCGGCCGGGCCGGAACTTCCGCCTTCCAGGGCCGGAACTTCCGCCCCTGACCGGAACTTCCGCCCAAGTCGGCCGGAACTTCCGCCACCGCGATTTCAGCACAGCACTACTTTTCAGCGTGTAACTTACCTATTCGCCCACCCGACTATAAATAGCCTAGTTGGCTCAGATCTGAGATTAGACTTGTTTAGAACTCAAACCTACCTTTGAGCTTAGTCTCCCTTGGGTATCATCCCTCTGTAATCAAGGCACCTTGGTTGTTGACTTTGAATTTGTGGAGTGAGATTCTAGTACTTGTTACTCTCTCTCCCTCCCCAAGTTCATCCTCTCCAATCCCAATCTCTCTCCGGGAATTCTGCCTCGTGCCTCTTCCACGGAGATTCTATTGGCGTGGTCCATCGAGCCACGGAGGTAAGCATCGGGTGTATCGGGTTGGTGTGCGTGCGTGAGTCTCGGAGTTCATCGTGTTCTTCGTTCCCCTCGCGTTTTCCCATCTCTCCCGCTTGGTTTCGAAGTCAATCCGCAAGATCGGGCCACACACGGGGTCTTAGACCACATCATATGGTATCAGCAGCCTTTGGTTTCCGCGGATTTGACCCTCCACCCACCCAATTTCGTCTCTAAAAATTTTCCAAAAAATTCCCCAAAAATAGCCCTAATTTGCCTTTGGACGGATCTGTGATTTGGTTGAGTTTTGAGTGGTTTTGGTCCAATAGAAACTTGTCTTTGGTGTTGATCTGCAATTCCCCCACTTTCCCACAGCTTCTAGTGCCAAATTTTCCACGAATTCGAAGATTTTCGGCCCGGATTTCCGCCCAAATCGAAGAACAGCCCGCAGATCTGATTGCGACCGGAAGTTCCGCCCGCGGAGGACCGGAAGTTCCGCCCCAGGACCGGAAGTTCCGCCCCCGGACCGGAAGTTCCGCCCCTCAGGACCGGAACTTCCGCCTGGCCGAAATTTTCACAGCTAACTTCGTTTTTCGTTTTGGCACTAACCCCTTGTGTTTGGACTTCGTAGTGTGTGCCATTTCAGATACCTTCCGCAACATCAACTACGACGACGGCACCCCGAGGATCCAAGCGGTTCATTTGACACCTTCCACCATAGCAAGTTCAAGTTCGTCGGCCACCGTCATCAAGTGGTATAACTTGCACCTAACTTGTAGCCTTAGCTTCCTTTGCGTACCTTTCCTATCGAGAGTGGCTTTCTAGTGTTGCGAAGCATTGCGCAAGCGTCCCGACCGTGAGGGTGTGCGTGTGTTGAGCAAAGCTACGAAGCAAGCTCGTTGTGAAAAGATAGGCAAAAGAAGTGTGACATACTTACATAGATAGTGGAAAAAGAAAGCTTCTAAGCATATAAAAAAAAAGAAAAAGAAAAAGAGTGTGAGTGACACTATACACAAAAGAGTCCAAAGCTTATAAGCAAAAGAGAGAAAAGAGAAGAGAGGCGTCTTGCGCAAATCTTGTTGCTTCTCAATTTTGCAACCAAGCCACGGTCTCTCTTGCGTTAGCGTGACACCGAGCTAGTAGTCTTCGTTAGGACCATTTTTGTTCGTGCTCATTTTCCGTCGCGCTAACCCCATTTTGTCCCACGTGTGCGTTCCACATTGTGAATGCCTTTTGTGATCACCGCTTTTGACTTGTGACTTTTGCATCTTACCCACTTTTAACAACATACTCGATCTTAGATTTGTCTTTTGGTTTTCCACAACACTCGCCTAACACCATATTTGCTAGCTTTTGCGTGTGGTTTTGCGTGTGTCCCCGATACACTTGATCTTACTTTCGGCTTGGTTGATTGCCTCAATACTATCTTACCTTGGTAAGAGTGCGAGGTAGTCTCCTTCCACTAACACATACAACATAGTTCTTGTTCTTCCATCATGGATAGGAGTGGAGATGAAACAAGGGATGGAGAAGTCCTTCGGAACACCGAGAGGTTGGCGACTCAACACAACCTATGGATTCAACGCCAAGAGTTCAAGGAGCAACTATCACTCTTCGAGACTCGCATCGATGAACAATATGAAGAAGTGGCTCACAACTTCTCCACGGTGAACCAAGACTTGGCTCTCCTCCGTGAAGCTACGGACAACTTGAATGGCCAAATGGCGGCCAATGATGCGAACATGGAGCGACGCATGGATAACCTCGAGCGCGCCATCACCAACTTGGGTCGTCATCGCCGACACCGCTCTACTTCATCATCATCAAGCTCGTCACAAGATTACTATTCTCATGGCCACCGTTCGTCATCAAGCTCCTCCTCAAGGCATGAAGACCATCCTCGTCCTCATCGACCACATGCTCGTCAAGAAGACTCTCGCTCTAACTCAAGGAGAGGTGAATTCCATCGCCATGCTCGTCCTCATGAACGACCTCCACAAGAACAAGCTCCTCACCAAGATCGTCATCAAGCGGCTCGCCATGCCCACCATGGGTATGACGACCATCCCCAAGACAACGTCCACCACAACATGGCGCCACATGGTGATGCTCCCGCCCAAGGTCGTCAAGAGCAACCAAGGCGTGATCTCCGGAATCATCCTCGCCATGACCAAAGGGGCCGAGGGCAACCACAACATGATCAAGATGAGAGAGCCATAATTGGGCAACGCCAACAACCTCGCCAAGACCCGCAACAACATCCTCACCATGAGCCAAGTGAAGCTAGTGTTCACCTCCAACGCCAACCCAATGCTATGGTTGGTCGTGGAAGACCTCCTCCACCTCCTCAAGTCGCAAGAGATGAAGGCATCCGTCCTCGCCGCCGAAACATGGAAGATGAAGAGAATATGTATGGAAAGCTCAAGTTCAACATGCCCAAATTCAAGGGTGAAGACGACGCCGAGGCCTACCTCTCATGGGCACTCAAGGTTGACAAGATCTTCCGCATCCATAACTACTCCGGTGCCAAGAAAGTAGCCATGGCCTCCCTCGAGTTTGAAGATTATGCCAACACTTGGTGGGAACAAGTTGTCACTCTTAGGGAAGAAAAGGGTGATCCTCCAATTGATACTTGGGAAGACATGAAGGAGGAGATGCAAGCCCGCTTTGTCCCTACACACTACAAGACCGATCTCTTCAACAAGCTACAAAAGTTGAAGCAAGGCACCAAGACCGTTGAGGAATTCTTCAAGGAGATGGAGTTAACCATGATGAGAGCAAACATCCAAGAGTCCGAGAACCAAACCATCGCTAGGTTCTTCAATGGCCTCAACTACCCCATCAAGAAGATTGTGGAGTTCCAACAATACTCCAACATGGTTGAGTTGGTTCACCAAGCTTCCAAGGCCGAGCGTCAAGTGAATGAGGACATCAAGTACTCCAAGTCCAAGCAATACTTCGCCTCCAAGCTTGCTACATCAACTCCTACAACAAGTGTCAAGCCATCCGCATCCTCTACACCTTCCAAGCAACCTTCCATACAAAGTCGCATGAAGCAAACGGTATCCTCCACCGCCTCCTCTAAGGCCTCTACGGGACCCTCCAATGTCACTTGCTTCAAGTGTGGCACCCAAGGCCACAAATCCTTTGAGTGCAAGAACACCAAGGTCATGATCACTATGGAGAATGGTGACATAGAGACTCTAAGTGAAGGTGAATATGAAGCCCTAGTGCAAGCCGCCGTTGCTAATGAGGAAGACTATGATGAAGAAAGTGGAGAAGACCCTCTCTTATGCACACATGATCCAAGCCCTTCTCTTGTGGTCACTCGAGTGCTCACCACTCAACCCCAAGCTATGGAAGACCAAAGATGCAACATCTTCCAAACGCGTGCCGGCATTGGTGGCAAGTCTATCAAGGTCATCATCGATGGTGGGAGTTGCCACAACTTGGCAAGCACCGAGCTATGTGAGAAGCTCAACCTCACGCTTCGCAAGCATCCTCATCCATACCATGTCCAATGGTTGAGTGAC
>JAUUTY010001845.1:0-20000 GCA_030979885.1 Lolium multiflorum
TTTGTTCTGGATCATTTACACGCAAAAAAGAAGAGTTTAAAAGGGACCTTCTTGATCGGATCAAGGAGAAAATACTGAAGGATGGGAAAACGACAAAGATAGAGAATCATAATGAGGTATAATTTATGATTATAAATGCATTGAAGCTTTTTATGGATCTTGATAAATTTAAGTAATATAGGAGTGCTACATATGGTCTTGATTCCCAAGTTGTTGCAAATCTTTATAGAGCCTTTGCCTCTTATGAATTGCCTGAGAAGAATTTTGATAAGTATCATAAACCATATAAAGATAAAATTGATTCATCGTAAACAAATGTGTAGTGATTGAAACTGTCGATAATGTTATTCCTGAAGCTTATATTGAAAAACTCCTTTCCCTGCTAAAATGAAGGATTTCTGTCATATCTAGTCTGAGTAAATAAAAGTGAAAAGAAACCTAAAGAACCCGAAGAACAAATTAAAATTGAACTTTCTTTGTTGCAATAGTTAAAAGATCTTGTGACTGAAAATGTAGAGGATGGTCATATTATTTTTTATGAAGATGCTTCTAATATTGTTTCACATCTAATAAATCCAAACAAGTTAGTGTTCCTATGCTATCTGTTAGAATTGGTGATCATTGCTATTATGGTTTATGTGATATTGGTGCAGGTGTTAGTGCTATTCCTTATGAGCTTTACACGGAGATTATGCACGAAAGTGGTTCTTGTGAACTTGAAGATATTGATGTGGTTATTCATTTGGCTAATAGAGAAACTATTTCTCCAATTGGTATTGTTCGAGATGTGGAAGTTCTATGTGGTAAGATTAAATATCTTGCTGACTTTTTGGTACTTGGTTCTGCTGCTAGTAATCATTGTCCTATCATTTTTGGTAGACCTTTTCTAAATACTTTTGGAGCTATTATAGATTGTAAGAAAGAAAATTTTGACTAGATTTGCTGTTGAACCTTATGAATTTAACTTTTCTAAATTTACCAAAACTCCTTATAAAGTTGACTTGCCTAGTAATGATTTTAAAATGGAGCAGTGTGCATCTATTGTTCTTGTTCCTAATAATCCTTTGCGGCAACATTTGGAGAATAGTGAAAGTGAAGCTTTTAGGAAAGAAAGAGATGAGCTTGAGGAAATTTTTCGTCGCCAACCTATTCTCAAGCATGATTTACCGGTAGAAGATTTGGGTACAACACCGCCACCAAAGGAAGATCCTGTTTTTGATTTAAAGCCTTTACCCGATAATCTTAAATATGCTCATATTGATGATAAGAAAATATATCCTGTTATTATTAGTTCTAAGCTTTCAGAGATTGAGGAAGAAAGGTTATTGGAAATATTGAAGAAACAGCGAGGAGCTATTGGCTATACTCTTGATGATTTGAAGGGGATTTCTCCTTCTATTTGCCAACATGCTATTAATATGGAAGAAGATGCAAAGCTTGTTGTTGAACATCAACGTCGTCTAATTCCGAAGATGAAGGAAGTGGTAAGGAACGAGAGGTATTAAAACTCCTTGAAGCTGGTATTATATATCCTATTACTGATAGTAGATGGGTTAGTCATTCATTGTGTTCCTAAGAAAGGAGGAATGATTGTTGTGCCTAATGATAATGATGAGCTTATTCCTCAAAGAATAGTTGTAGGTTATAGAATGTGCATTGATTTTTCGAAAAGTTAATAAAGTTACTAAGAAAAGATCATTACCCTTTACCCTTTATTGATCAAATGTTAGAGAGGTTGTCTAAAAATACTCATTTTTGCTTTCTTGATGGTTATTCTGGGTTTTCACAAATTGCTGTTAAAGCTAAAGATCAAGAGAAAGCCACTTTTACTTGTCCTTATGGAACTTATGCTTATAGTATGCCTTTTGGTTTATGTAATGCTCTGCTACTTTTCAAAGATGCATGTCTGCTATTTTTTTTTTTTTTTTTGAAAGTATTGTAGAGGTGTTCATGGATGATTTTTTATGTCTATGGGAATTCTTTTGATAATTGCATGCGAAACCTCGATAATTTTGCAGAGATGTGAAAAAACTAACCTTGTTCTTAATTGGGAGAAATGCCATTTTATGGTTAATGAAGGAATTGTATTGGGACATAAAATTTCCGAGAGGTATTGAAGTTGATAGAGCTAAAGTTGAAGCAATTGAGAAGATGCTCTATCCGAGGGATGTTAAAGGTATTTCGTAGTGTTCTTGGTCATGCTGAGTTTTATAGGAGATTTATTAAAGATTTCTCTAAAATTTCAAAGCCTTACTAATCTTCTTCAAAAAGATGTACCTTTTGTTTTTGATGATGATTGTAAGGAAACTTTTGAAACTCTAAAGAAAGCCTTAATGCTCCTGTAGTTGAACCTTCTGATTGGAATTTGCCTTTTGAAATTATGTGTGATGCTAGTGATTTTGCTGTAGAGGCGCTGTTCTTGGACAACGGGTAGATAAAAAATTAAATGTTATTCATTATGCTAGTAAGACTCTTGATCTTATAAAAGAAATTATGCTACAACTGAAAAGGAATTGTTAGTTGTAGTCTTTGCTTGTGACAAGTTTAGACCCTATATTGTTGATTCGAAAGTTACAATTCATACTGATCATGCTGCAATTAGATACCTTATGACAAAGAAAGATGCTAAGCCAAGGCTTATTAGATGGGTACTTGTTTTGCAAGAATTTGATCTGCATATTATAGATAGGAAAGGTGCTGATAATCCTGTTGCTGATAATTTGTCTAGATTGGAAAATATTGCTTATGATCCAGGTTTCTGTTAATGATAGTTTTCCAAGTGAACAATTGGCTGTAATAAAGGTGAGCTCACGAGAGAGCCCTTGGTATGCAAATTATGCTAACTTTATTGTTTCGAAGTATTTGCCTCCAACCTTTTCAGCTCAGCAAAAGGAGGAAATTCTTTTATGACTTGAGGCATTATTTTGGGATGACCCACACTTATATAAAGAAGGAGTGGATGGTATTATGCGAAGATTTGTTCCTGAATATGAACAACAGGAGATATTGAATAAATGTCATGGAAGTGTTTATGGAGGACATCACGTTGGAGATAGAACCGCGCAGAAGGTTCTACAATCAGGTTTTTATTGGCCAACACTCTTCAAAGATGCAAGGAAGTTTATTTTATCTTGTGATGAATGTCAAAGAGTTGGTAATATCTCGAGGCGCAATGAAATGCCTATGAATTATACTCTTGTTATTGAACCATTCGATTGTTGAGAGTTCGGCTTCATGGGACCTTTCCCTTCTTCAGACGGTAACACTCATATACTTGTCGCTGTTGATTATGTTACTAAATGGATAGAAGCTATACTACAAAGAGTGTTGATGGTGAGACCTCTATAAAAATGCTTGTAGATATTATATTTCTAGATTTGGAGTACCTAGATATATTATAACTGATGGAGGTTCTCATTTCATTCATGGAGGTTTAGAAAAACTCTTGCTAAGTATGGTATTAATCATAGAATTGCTTATGTCCCCCTCAAACTAGTGGTCAAGTAGAATTATCAAATAGAGATATTAAAGCTATCTTGGGAAAGACTGTTAATAAATCTAGAAAGAATTGGCCTAGCAAATTGAAAGAAGCATTATGGGCTTATAGAATTGCTTATAAAAATCCTATGGGAATGTCACCTTAGAAATGGTTTATGGAAAAGCTTGTCATTTACCTCTAGAACTAGAGCACAAAGCTTATTGGGCTGTTAAAGAACTAAATAAAGATCCTAAGTTAGCTGGTAATAAGAGATTGTTGCAATTAAGTTCTCTAGATGAATGGAGAAGTGAAGCTTATGAAAATGCTAAACTCTTTAAAGAAAAAGTTAAGAAGTGGCATGATAGAAGGATCATCAAAAGAGAATTTAATGTTGGATCAAGTTCTATTGTATCGGTCTCGTCTCGGATTCTTTGCAGGGAAATTACCAAAATGGGAGGGACCATATGTTGTTGAGGAGGTGTATCGTTGAGGAGCATTAAAATTGGCTCTCTCCAAGGCAATGCCACACAGAGTGGTGAATGGACAAAGACTCAAGCATTATATCTCAGGCGAATTCTTATAATGTTGATGTTGATATTATTCAAGTAGAAACACCGGAGGCTTTCAGGACAAATTGACAGTCCGCCAGAGCTGGACTTTGAATAGGTAACAGTATAGGTAATAAAAAAGTCACGCGTTTACCTTTCCGAACATTATTGCACTGTTTTTGGAAAATATGAAAAGTGCAGATCGAAAACGGAGTGGAAAAGGCAGCGAGCGTGCCACCATAGGCAGTAGCGGGCCCACGCCCCCAGCCTTGACCTATGGTCACAGCCGCCTCGGCGTCCGTTTCCTCGTTTCGGCCTGGAACCTTCCTTTCTTGTAAAAATATTTGCTATATAATCCGGACCCTACGGAGGTCGTGTCTCGTTTTCTCGTCGTGTTTTGTTTCGAGCTGTTTTATTCAGGATCTGCTTCGGATCTAGATCCATCATGTCTTCGTCGGGAACTCCGGAAGGACAGCTTCTTTGAGGACGTCGTCAACCCGTACATGAGCGAGTTGAAGATGCACCCCAAGGAATTGCTGCTCGTAGATGGAGAGTTGCAGATTGAAGATGTCCGGGGTCCTAAGGGAGAAGGAAGCTTGGAAGACAGGATGGAGAAGCTAGAACAAGAGGTCTTCAACTACAAGAAGATGGGCGGCGTGAAGTGGATATCTTTCACAAGATTGATAATGCAGAACTCTGATGGACTAAAGAAGGAAGCTACAAAGGCGACGTGGACGCTCTTTTCACTTCACGACGCCACCCAACAAGCTGCAAGCTCAGCTCTATGATGTTCATAATCAAAACTGTGAGTATGAAAACAGGTTTAAGCGCATAAGTCATGCTGCTAGTTTCAGGTTTCCAGAGACCAAGATGTCTTTTGTTGATGGAGGGCCTCTTCCATGGAAGTCTGATGACGACAAAGATTCACCACCATCGCCGAAGGAGTAATTCATCATCGGTATTGGCATTCCCTTGGTTTGTTCCAAGCTTGGGGGAGTGCCGCGGTATCACATCACCACCTTTATCTTTTACTATCAAGTAGTGTCATATCATGAGTAGGGAAGTTATCATATGGAATAGTATGCAATGTGGAAGTATCTCTCTTAGTTAGTTATCTATGTATCCGTTGGTGTGAGTTATCGTTATGGAATATTAATGAGAAGTCTTATCATTTACTTTCTGCACACCTTATTTTAGTTTGCAATCTCCATTATATGATTACTCTTGACATGAGTATTGATATCACTTTGGAACATCAAGTAAATCTATTTGGTTTTGGCAAACTTAGCATTGATAAATAGCAACAACATCTTGATGTTTAATGAAGGAGAGAAATACACTTAGATACATTATTCTATTATCTCTATGCTTAGTATTCTGAAGTTAAAATTGCTTGTGCTTATGGGAAAGATGCATGATTGTTTCTATCATATGTATATTTGTTTGTTTCCCTCAACCTTTATGCTTGCTATCAAACCTTGCTAGCCAAGGACCTGTATCGAGAGGGAATGCTTCTCATACATCCATAACCTTAGACCAAACCATGCCATTTGTGTCCACCATACCTACCTACTACATGGTATTTTCTGCCATTCCAAGTAAATACTTCATGTGCTACCTTTAAATGATTCAAACTATACTACTCCTTATTTTGTGTCAATGTTTTATAGCTCATGAGGAAGTATGTGGTGTGTTTTATCTTTCAATCTTGTTGGGCGGACTTTCACCAATGGACTAGCGGCACATCCACTTATCCAATAATTTTGCAATAAGAGCTGGCAACGGGGTTCCCAGCCCCAATTAATATTTCATTAATAATTCTCTTCACATGTTTTTGCTCGATTCATCAATAAGCAACTTAATTTTGCAATAGACACTCCTCCATGGTATGTGAATGTTGGAAGGCACCCGAGGATTCGGTTAGCCATGGAAAGCCAAGGTTGGGGGGAGTGTCATCCATAATAAAACTAAAATACATGTGTAAACAAAAGAGAAGGAGGATGATCTACCTTGCTGGTAGAGATGCCGTCCCTCATGGGAGCCGCTCTTGGAAGGTTCGTTTGGCAAGGGGGTTAGAGTACCCGCTACCATTCGTTGACAACAACAAACACCTCTAAAAATCTTACTTTTATGCTCTTTATATGATTTCAAAACTTGAAAAGCTCTAGCACATGATTTAATCCTTGCTTCCCTCTGCGAAGGGCCTTTGTCTTTTACTTTTATGTTGAGTCAGTAAACCTATTTCCCTCTATCTCAAGAAAGCAATTGAGTTGTTGTGAACCAATCATTTATGCTATGATTCAGTTGATCATGTCTTTTATGCTTTCTTGTTTAGTACCAATTTTATCTGAATGAATATGAATTTGAAGTTATTAATGATTATGAAGAGATTGTTATGCTTAAATATGAAGGCTCAGTATAAAATCTAATATGAAAGCTTTGCTTAGAAGTACAATCCGTTAGTAGTTCTATGACCAGGAAACAAAGTTTACCATCACCAATTATGATTTCTTATGCACCTTTACTTGTGATTTCTCTTTACTTATTTCAAGATGAGTTATATGAAGAAGTTGTTTACTAGAATGTCTTGTGTGAATGAATGTGATGCTTCTTGTCCGTATTTTATTTATCGACTCTTCACTCCATAAACATGTGGTCTTCGTTTATCGAGCTCAGTTTCGCTGGGGATAAGCTAAGCTTAGGGGGAGTTGATACGTCCAATTTGCATCACTATTTTGTATCATAATTTGCTGTTATTCATTGATATATTTCATATTGGGACACAATACTTATGTTATTTCATCTATTTTGCATGTTTCATCATCATTGGAGGATCAAGCACCGGAGCCAGTGGAAAAAGCACCGTCCGAACGCAATATTTCGGAAGATCAAGCTGTGGAAGGGAATTTCACATAAATTCCTATTTTTCCAGAATGACGGAGGGGGCCAGAAGGGGAAGAAGAGAGGGGCCATGGGCCCGGACCATAGGGCGGCGCGGCCCGGGGCTGGCAGCGCCACCTATGCTGCCGGGGAGCCCACGACCTTTCGCCTCCTTTTCTTCGCGTACTCCTTCGTCCCGAAAACTAAGCCACGGAGGGATCCCTCCACGAAGGGTTACAGCCGCCTCTGCCGGGCGGAGAACACCAGAGAAAAAAGAGCTCTCCGGCGGGCGGGAATCCGCCGGGGAATTCCCTCCCGGAGGAGGAAATCGACGCCATCGCCATCGTCATCGAGCGGGACATCATCTCCATCATCATCATCATCATCTCCACCATCTGCACCGCCATCACCACCGCTGCACCGTCACCGCTGTAGCAATTCAGGTTAAATCTTGATTGTTTGATAGGGGAAACTCTCCGTTGTTGTCCTATACTTGTATTGATGCTATTGAGTGAAACCATTGAACCAAGGTTTATGTTCAGATTGTTATTCATCATCATATCACCTCTGGTTGTATTCCATATGATGTCTCGTGAGTAGTTCGTTTAGTTCTTGAGGACATGGGTGAAGTCTAAATGCTAGTAGTGAATTATGGTTGAGTAATATTCAATGTTATGATATTTAAGTTGTGGTGTCATTCTTCTAGTGGTGTCGTGTGAACGTCGACTCTACACGACACTTCACCATTTATGGGCCTAGGGGAGTGCATCTTGTATTCGGTTGCTAATTAGGGGTTAGGAGTAATGGCTTACAGGCCCAGATTAGTATGCTCGATGCGGGAGGGATCGCGGGATCTCGAGTTTAAAGTACATTGGTTAGATTTATCTTAATTACTTTCTTGTAGTTACGGATGCTTGCAAGGGTTTAATCACAAGTATGTATTAGTCCAAGGAAGGGGTGCATTAGCATGGGTTCACCCACACAACACTTATCAAAACAATGAAGATTAATCAATTTGTATGAAGCCCGAAAGAAAGTACTAGACTAAAATCACGTGTGTCCTCGGGAACGTTTGGTCATTATAAGTAATCAAACAACAGGCTTGTCCTTTGTGCTAAAAAGTATTGGGCACTCGTTGCAATTATTTCTCTCGCATTTATTTACTTGTACTTTATTGATCTGCAATATCAAAACCCACTGAATACTTGTCTGTGAGCATTTACAATGAATCCTTCATCGAAACTGCTAACACCTTTTGCTCCTCGTTGGGATCGACATTCTTACTTATCGAAGATACTACGATACACCCCCTATACTTGTGGTTCATCAGAACCCCATTGCCAGCTCTTTTTGGAAAATTATTGGATAAGCGGATGAGCCACTAGTCCATTGTGAAAGTATGTCAGAAGTAAATGACAAGATCGAAAGATAAAACACCACATACTTCCTCATGAGCTATAAAACATTGACACAAATAAGAGATAATAGCTTTTGGATTGTTTAAAGGTAGCACATGAAGTATTTACTTGGAATGTGGGAAATACCACATAGTAGGTAGATATGGTGGA
The DNA here is from genome assembly GCA_030979885.1 of Lolium multiflorum. NCBI lineage: Eukaryota > Viridiplantae > Streptophyta > Magnoliopsida > Poales > Poaceae > Lolium > Lolium multiflorum. Next base: position 8,475 of record JAUUTY010001845.1, read on the forward strand.
CACAAATGGCATAGGTATTGGCTCAAGGTTTTGGATACTAGAAGTATTCCCTTTCGGTACAAGGCTTTGGATAGCAAGGTTGTTTGAAGCAAACACACGTATGAACCGGTACAGAAAACTTACATAAGAACATATTGCAAGCATTCTAAGACTCTACACTATCTTCCTTGTTCCTCAAACACTTTTACCCGGAAAATATCTAGACTTAGAGAGACCAATCATGGCAAACCAAATTAAGCAAGCTCTACGGTAGTTCTCCACTAATAGATTTAAACTACATGATGCAAGAGCTTAAACATGATCGATGAGAGCTCAAAACAATTGCCAAGTATCAAATTATTCAAGACCATATGAAGCATTTTATGATTCCAACAAAATAACAACAAGTGAAGCGATCAACTTTCGCCCTTGAACATTAAAGCACAACTAAGAACACTAGTGTTCCATATGAAAAAGCGGAGCGTGTCTCTCTCCCACACATGAGCATGTATTTATTCAGAGAATGAAAATAACAAAACGAAAATAAAAAAGCAAACAGCCGCTCCAAGTAAAGAACATAAGATGTGACGGAATAAAAATATAGTTTCACTAGAGTTGACTGATCAGTTGTCGATGAAGAAGGGGATGCCTTGGACATCCCAAGCTTAGATGCTTGAGTCTTCTTAAAATATGCAGGGATGAACCACCGGGCATCCCCAAGCTTAGACCTTTCACTCTTCTTGATCATAGTATATCATCCTCTTCTCTTGACCCTTGAAAACTCCTTCACACAAACTTCAAGCAAACTCATTAGAGGGTTAGTGCATAATCAAAATTCACATGTTCAGAGGTGACACAATCATTCTTAACACTTCTGGACATTGCACCAAGCTTCTGAAAGTTAATGGAACAAAGAAACTCATTCAACATAGCAAAAGCGGCAATGCGAAATAAAAAGACAGAATCGTCAAAAAACAGAACAGTCCGTAAGGACGAATTTTAAAAGGGGCACTTAATTTGCTCAAATGGAAAAACTCAAAACTAATGAAGTTGCGTACATATCTGAGGATCACACACGTAAATTTGCAGATTTTCTGATTACTACAGAGACCTCTGTGGTCGTGACCCAGGAACTGACAAAATCTGTTTCTGCGGTAATCCAAATCTAGCATCAACTTTACCATAGAGACTTTACTTGTACAAAAACATGATAAGGAGAGGTTGCTACAGTAGTAAACAACTTCCAAGACTCAAATATAAAACAAAAGTGATGTAGTAAAATAAACACATGGGTTATCTCCCAAGAAGTTCTTTCTTTATATCCATTAAGATGGGCTCGGTAATTTCAATGATCGAAAGAAATAAGAGTTGAAGCAAAAGAAAGCATCTCAAGAAGCAAATTCAAAACGCATTTAAGCTAACCCACTTCCTATGAAAAGTAATCTTGTACACAAATAAATTCATGAAGAAACAAAGTGACAAGCATAGGAAGGCAACACAAGCGCAATTTAGATTCTCAACATAAAGAGGGGAAACTTAATATTATTAAGATGCACATAACCATGTTTCCCTCTCTCATATTATTTCAGTAGCATCATGAATAAACTCAACAATATAACTATCCCATAAAAATATTCTTGTCATGAGTCTCATGCATAAAATTATTACTCTCCACATAAGCATAATCAATTTTATTAGTTGTAGTAGGAGCAAATTCAACAAAGTAGCTATCATTATTATTCTCATCAAGTGTAGGAGGCATAGTATAATCATAATAAAATTTACTCTCCATAGTAGGCGGCACCAAAAAACCACTATCATTATAATCATCATAAATAGGAGGCAAAGTATCATAAAGAAAATTTTCTCCTCAATGCTTGGGGGACTAAAAATATCATGCTCATCAAAACCAGCTTCCCCAAGCTTAGAATTTTCTATATCATTAGCAACAATGGTGTTCAAAGCGTTCATACTAATATCATTGCTACTAGCATGCAAATAAGATTCCATAGGTTTTTTAATTTTATGCAAACAGTCCATGTCTTAACTTTCGGGAAATAGGAATAAGAAGCTCACTTGTTGCTTTCCATTATGCACAACTAGTGTAAACAAAGAGCAAAGATTGAATTGTAGGATCTAAAGGAAATAGCTTGACACTTACAACGGCATAGAAAATAACTTAGTTACACAGGATGGGAGTATGAGTGCCTTTTACCTTTCCTCCGCGGCAACGGCGCGAGAAAATGAACGATGTCTACTCACGCTTCTTTCTGTAGGCAGTGTTGGGCCTCCAAGACAGAGGTTTGTAGAACAACAACAAGTTTTCCCTTAAGTGGATCACCCAAGGTTTATCGAACTCAGGAGGTAGGAGAGGTCAAAGATATCCCTCTCAAGCAACTCTGCGCGATCACGATACAAGAAGTCTCTTGTGTCCCCAACACACCTAATACACTTGTCAGATGTATAGGTGCACTAGTTCGGCGAAGAAATAGTGAAATACAAGTAGTATGGATGTATATGAGTGGTAATAGCAATCTGAATAAAATATGGCAGCGAGTAAACATGCGACAGAACAGTAAATAAACGGTGTTTGCAGTATTGGAAACAAGGCCTAGGGATCATACTTTCACTAGTGGACACTCTCAACATTGATAACGCATAATAAATAACTCTTTCTCATATGCGCTACATACACTCTTTTGTTGGATGACAAACACAGTCGTTGTGTAGGGCTACAAGAGCACCTCAATGCCGGAGTTAACAAGCTCCACAACATTCGATGTTCATATTTAAATAACCTTAGAGCATAATAGATCTTTGAAAAATAAACCAAGAACTAACATAGCATACACACTGTCCACATTACACTATGAAAGGAGGAATAGATCACATCAATACTATCATAGCGATAATTAACTCCATAACCTACAAGAGATTATGATCATAATCTACGACAAAAACCACACGATGCACACACTGTCACCATTACACCATGCAGGAGGAATAGACTACTTTAATAACATCACATAAGTAGCACATAACTAGTAGCGATACAAAGCCATCATGTGGATCTCAATCATGTAAGGCAGTGATATCATTGTATTGCGTCTGAGAGAGAGATTAACCACATAGCTACGGTACAGCCCTTCGCCTCGATGGAGAACTACCCCTCCTCATGGGAGACAACAACGGTGATGAAGATGGCGGTGGTGTCGATGGAGGAGCATTCCGGGGGCACTTCCCCGTCCCGGCGTCTTGCGAACGGAGACTCTGTCCCAGTCTTGGCTTCGCGATGGCGGCGGCGCTCTGGACCTTTTCTCGTGCCGTGGCTTGTGTATCAGGGTTTTAGGTCGGGGAGACTTCCCCATAGAGCGGCGAAAGGAGCGGCCTCGGAGGTCTGGGGCCACCGAGACCATAGAGGCGCGCCCCGAGGTCTAGGCAGCGCCGCACGGTGGTGTGGCCCCCCTGGCTCGTCTCCGACTCTTCTTTGATGTTAGGCTCCCCGGGAAAAATAAGATCTTTGGCATTGATTTCGTCCAATTCAGAATATTTCCTTACTCGATTTCTGAAACCAAAAGCAGGCAGGCGGCGCCGGCAGCATTGTCAATAGGTTAGTTGGAGAAATGCATCAAAACGCGATATAAAGTGTGATCAAAACATGTAAGTATTGTTATAAAACAAGCATGGAACATCGAAGTATAGATACGTTGAACGTGTCACAAATCTGTTTGGCTTTACGAACCACATCGGATTTGCTCAATCAAATGGTGATCCTAGTTGGATCGGCGCTCATACGGCCTATCTTGTGAACCGTAGCGAGATGAACGCACGGATAATATCGTCGGAGCAGATGTCGGTATCTTTGTTGGCTGCTCATGAGCCTGGACTGTCCGGTTGGTTTCGTTTATGCGTGTTCCACAGTATTATGCCTCCCGGTTGGTCCTTGAAGAGGCTCGGGAAGATAAGTGGGAGGGTTGATGAAATCGGCGGCGCGGTATTCTTGACTTGTCAAGGAGTTTCTTGCCAGTCCTGAGCATGATGATTCCAAGCTAAATTTGTAGAAGGGAGCTCCCACTGGCGCGCAAGTAAGAATGCAAGCGCCGCATTGGACTTGGAGGCTTGGGCTTGGGAGGCTCTTGTCCTGGACCCGGGTATCAGGAGGGTGAAGAAACGAGAAAAGCTTCGATAGTGGGAAGGAGGCCAACATAGGCCTCCATGAAGGAAACATAGCAAGAAAGATAGAAAATGGCATTGCCAGGAAGATGATGAGGTTGGGCTGAAGAAATCTAGGAACCGGCGGAAAATCCGATGCCGGAGGCCAAAGCCGCGCTCAAAATGAGCGGCAAAGACCTACCTCTCCCTCAGAAGGCACCGCTCAACTCGTGCTTTGGAATCCGGCGGCGGGCCACCTGAGCGGAGTCTCAGGAGCAGTACAACCCGGTCGATTTCGGCCTGCCAGCGTCGAGCCCTTCCCGGGCTCAGCTGACGTGTGCGCGGCCCGAGGAGTTCACGCAAGGGCTTGGCGGGCTGGCGGCCTCGACCTCTTCGGTCATCGGCTTAGGGCGAGAGGAGGTGGCATCCATGCGAGTTAGATGCGTCAAGCCGTGGGATTCGAAGATCGGATGGTTCTTACCAAGGAATCTCGGGGGAATTGCTAAGATGGGTTCCACCGGAGAGACCTCGCCGGTTTCTTCGGAGAGAGACACATTTTTCGGCTAAGTGTGAAGATTGGATAAAAACAGATTTCCCCCGAACTACTCCTTCCCGAAGATCTATGAAAGAGGGAAAAACAAAAAGAAAAGAGGAATAAATACACTACCGCGCCAGTCGCGAAGAGCAAGAACAGAGGAATGCAAGATCTGCGAAGCTAACCTGAGACAGCAGGGTTGGCGGAGCCTCACGGCGCGCAGTTCAGGGAGGTGGTCGAAAAGCGGCGGCGAACGGAGGAAAGAAGAGGGAGACGTCGTGGTACCTCCCACTTTGGGCGAGGAGAAAGAAGGCCTCGACGGATCTTAAAGGGTTAGGCGGTCGGGCACTGCGACTCCTCGCAAGGAGTCACCGAAGAGCTACGGTTGGCGAGCCGGGCGCCTTCGAGCCCGAGCTACGGGCGCAGGAGCTCAGAAAGCCGGCGAGTGCGCGAGAGAGCAATGGAAGAAGAGCTGAGCGTGGGGGCGACGAGCCGCCGCGCCTTAAATAGGGGAGGAAGCTCGTGGAGGCGGGAAACCGCCGGGCCAAGACGTTGTTCCTTCGTGAGCCGCCGCGTGGTACAGAATACACACGCCACGGGAGAAGGCCACGAGGCGGGGACTACAAGGATCGCGAGAGTGGCGCATTAATTGCGCACGAAGCCAAAAGGACGTGACGCGACAACGCTCAAATCGAGACAGTGTGCATGTCTCGGCGAGCTGGGATTAGGACTGTACTCGATCTCTCATCGAGGTGAGCTTTAAAGGCAAAGAGCGGCAAAAGAGGCCGGAGACGTTCATCAGGATAGCTTGGAGGGTAAGTTCGACGAGATGCCGAATGTATTCAAATGGAAACGGAAGGACTAATCCGGTACGTTTTGAGGAAGACTGGTATGGCTTGTCGAATTTCGCCAAGCTATACCAGCTTTAGAGAACTAATGTTGGGGGATGGCCGGTAGGTATTAAGGTATGGCAAAGTTGCCATGTTTCTTTCTTAAAGATGTCGGATTGGAGGTCAATCCGGATGGTTTGATTAGTTTGGAAGAGAAAAGTTAGAACCTCTTAGGTATCCCCAGGAGGGGTATACCGGAACTTAGGGAACAAGAGAGGTACCGGAGTACCGGTATGAATTTCACTGTAGCCTGTCGGCAGGACTGGTCAAAGATTCTCTCCAGGACTAGAGGACAAGGATGAGCGAAGCAGTTCAGCTTTAAACGAAGCCCTGGCGCCAAAGCAGGAGATGACGTAAAAGCTACCGGAGGATGTCATCGTTCCCTGATTAAAGACTATGATTAAAGTAGCTTTATAAAGTACCTTTGTAAAGTAGTTTGTCTAGTCAAAGATGCCATTAGGGTTTCTTGCCTTGTAAGCCACCCTCTCCCCTATATAAGGAGAGGGGGCAGTACCTTGCGTGGGAGAGGCAATGAGACGATGGAAGCGGTTCACGAGAGAAACCCTAGTTCATAGAGCTTGTATTGTTCATCTTCAACCTCTGGCCAAGGCCAAGTTCATCAATAAAGATACCGGTATTCCACCCGAAATCCATCCTTGTGTTACCAAAACCCTCTCCCGAATCCTCTAGCGCACATTCGGTCCCAACTTAAGCCATCCCATGGCATATGTCTGTTCACCACGACGACACTTTCATTTGAGTATATTTCCTAGTGCACATGACAAAGGAAGTATGTGAAAGTATGTTTGATTTGAATGAAACGTCATTGTGTACATAAGGAGGAAAGGCTCACTATTACCAAACATTGAAATTTGAATTTATCATTTTGATGAAGAATAATGTCAAACAAGGTGACAGTGAATTCGCAAGAGACTGGATCTAAGGATTGAGTACATTGCTAACCTCTCCATGAGCATGTATGATCGTTGGCACATAGTGCACATGATGCTATGATTAATAACAAATGTAAATTAGTTATTTGTACTCTAGTACAAGTGAGAGACTGTTGGAGATAGTGTCCTAGAGGCAAATAATAGTGTTGTTATTATATATCAATAGTTCATAATAGTTTCGTGCCATGCTATAATTGTATTAGCGTAAACATTAATACATCGTGTGGTATTGTAACAAACCAGGGTCTTTAGTAAGAACACATACGCACAACTAGCTCATTGTGGTTAATTGTTGTCGGATTTCCCCGTCATGGACATACTCGTCATTGACAATGGGATCATATCATTGGATGAAGTGGTACTCTCTCTCTCCCTCTCTCTCCCTCCCTCTCTCTCTCTCTCTCTCCCTCCCTCTCTCGTGGTGTCTTAGGCTTCAGATGAAGTGGTACAGACTCATTTGCAAATTCACAGATTGATTTCTAGACAAGAGAACCACTTGGCTTGCTAGTCATGAATTGGTTGTTCTTTGCTATGTACCTGTTAGATATTTTTGTGTGAAAGACCAGCAGTAGTATGCTCCAATCCAACCTATTCAACTTTATGTAATCCCGTTCCTCTACAATCTTTTTTTAGTTGCATCACCTTCCAAGTTCTGACTAATGACCACAAGTAAGAATAACCCAGCATCTAATTTCATTCCAGCAAAATAATTTATCCCCTATAGTAACCTATTCAATTTTGGTTTCTAGAAATAAATAAGTTAACTGCAAATGGAAACATCTTCAACTAGAAAATGTATACCTTTATAAGAATGAAATGTGATGTGGAGATTGATTATGGCATTGTTGCCATGCTTGGCACATGTATTTGCATATGAGCAGTACAAGAAAGGTAGAAGGAGTTGATCAGGGTAGATGTTGAGGTGTGTGATGTCTACTCACGCTTCTTTTCCTGTAGACAGTGTTGGGCCTCCAAGAGCAGAGGTTTGTATAACAGCAGCAAGTTTTTCCTTAAGTGGATCACCCAAGGTTTATCGAACTCGGGAGGAAGAGGTCAAAGATATCCCTCTCAACCAACCCTGCAATAATACACTGGTCAGATGTATAGGTGCACTAGTTCGTGAAGAGATAGTAAAACACAAGTGGTATAGATGAATATGAGTGGTGATAGTAATCTGAATAAAATGTGGCAGCGAGTAAACATGCAGTAGAACAGTAAGTAAGCGGTGTTTGCAGTATTAGATCAAGGCCTAGGGATCATACTTTCACTAGTAGGACACTCTCAACATTGATCGCATAATAAATAATAACTTCTTCTCATTTGTGCTACATACACTCTTTTGTTGGATGACAAACACCATTCGTTGTGTAGGGCTACAAAAAGGCTCCCTCAAGCTAGGAGTTAACAAAGCATACAACATTCGGCATTCATTTTTAAGCAACCTTAGAACATAATAGATCTTTGCCAAAATAAACCAAGAACTAACATAGCATACACATTGTCCACATACTATGAAAGGAGGAATAGATCACATCAATACTATCATAGCTATAATCAACTCCATAACCTACAAGAGATCCACGATCTGTATACGACAAGAACCACATGATGCACACACTCTAGCACCTTTACACCATGCGGGAGGAATAGACTACTTTAACATCACATGAGTAGCACATAGACTAGTAGCGATACAAAGCTCATCATATAGATCTCAATCATGCAAAGCAATTCACGAGATCATTGTATTGGGTCCTGATTAACCACATGCTACCGGTACAGCCAGCGGAGCTCCTCCCTCCTCATCATGGGACGGCCCGTGTGATGGAGATGGCGGTGAAGATGGTGGTGGTGAAAGTAACCAGGGCACTTCCCCATCCGCGGCGTGCGACGAAGACTCTGTCCCCGGATCTTGGCCGGCGATGGCGGCGGCTCTGGAACTTTCTCGAACCATGGCTTATTTGTCTCGAAGATTTAGGTCAGGGGGCTTCTTATAGACGAAGAATCGATGTCGGTGGAGCCCTGGTGGGGCACTAGGGGGCGCGCCGGGCCATGGCCACGCCACATGGTGAGCGGGCTCCTGGTCTCTCCGTGTTGGGCTCCGGGAAAAATAAGATCTTGGGCGTTGATTTCGTCAATTCGAGAATATTTCCTTACTAGGATTTACGAAACCAAAAACAGCGGCTTGAGAGCACTCGGCATCTCGTCAATAGGTTAGTTTCGGAAAATGCATCAAAACGATATAAAGTGTGAACAAAACATGTAGGTATTGTCATAAAACAAGCATGGAACATCAGAAATTATAGATACGTTGGAGACGTATCAGTGTGTTCAATGATTCATACTAGATATATAAGATAATATTCTACTGGTTCTATAAATCAGAGAATGAAATACAAGAGTGTATAATTTTTCACTTCTAGATATCCTCTAATACTACAAAAAAATTTGGTTTGCTCGCAGGTTCCGGTTCGGGTTTATTTCCCTCTCATTTCCAGGCCCAGGTTCATTGTCCTCTCATGTCCGCCACTCCACTTTCTAACATCCTCGACATGCACGGTCCAGGTTCATTGTCCTCTCATGTCCGCCACTCCACTTTCTAACATCCTTGACATGCACGGTCCAGGTTCACCTCTCTCTCCATCTCATGTCAAGAATGGCCCAATATTTTCTGGATTGGTTTGCAAGCCACGGTGTGTTGAGTCCTCAGCGGAGAGAAAACTGAAGCATCATGCTTTACCTTGGAGCACTTCTATTTTTTTGTTACCCTCCAAAACCCCCCGACGGGCTTTGGTTAAGCAAGCCAGGAGGCTGGGCCGCTTAGTGGATCCTGGCACCTCGCGTCGTCGCAAATCTGGCGCGCGGCGGTTGCACAGGCGTGCCACGACCTACCTGGTCGGGAAGGTGTTAGTGCTTCGATGTTCCTGCATGGTAGACACGTGCACATTAAATACGAGCCTTATCGGCTCTCAGGTTTCCCTGTGGATCGGCTCAAGAGCCGATCGCCCCATGGTCCTTGATGGATTAGCAATGGCATGGGGATCTTGCTTGATCAGGACAAAGCTGAAACGATCCACGACGGTTTAGGGTTTTCACCGCATAATCGGAACGTCCTACGTGCGATCGGGCCTAGCAGCTACGAGAGACAATGCAAACTACCCCTACGAGAGGCCTAAAAACCAACATAACGTTGATCCCCGGAACATCCCTCGCGGGGACGGTAAACAACATCTAACGCACTACCGGATCGTCCGACCCCGACATAAGGCCTAACTATGCAGATATTAACTAATCCCTGCAGATGCAGGGAGCAACTATAACGGATCGGATCTACTAAGCATGATCGAGCAAGATGCTGCCCTTACGTCTAGATCGACGTAAGGGCAACAAGGTGTCTAGGGACGGCATTGCCACGCAGATATGCACGTGAAAGCACCAATGCGAGCCCCTAAACACCTAAGGATAAATAGTACCGCTCGCCATCAACAAGGCTTCAGCACGAGCAGTACAAGGATAACGAATAAACATGCTGCCTAGATCGCTAGATCCGATCTAGGCAGCATGGTGCTTGGAGAAACCCTCGAAGAGAAGGGGTGGCGATGCGCCGTATTTGTGTTTGTTTGAACGATGATTGTCCTCCTTTTCCGATAACCCTAGATACATATTTATAGTCCAAGGGACTTTCTAATTGAGGCGTGCACCTAACCGTGCACGGGCCGGACTCTATCTCTTTAATCTAAATTACAAAGCGATCTAATATATTACAGATACATGGGCCACTAAGCCCAAACTATCAGCGCAAGGCCGCTTCAAAGATGCTTCACGTGTACGTCCTTCAAGCCCATCTTCACTTGCGGCCCGTCTCCTGATTTGGCCAAAATCGGTGATAACACATGCCCCCTGGTTTTGGTAATGATAATATCAAAACCATCTGTTTCCTCGAGGGTCATGTCGTGGCGACGAACCGTCGCAGTATTCTTCATCATGACTTTTGCCTCCTCGCCTTACGCACGACTTGACGGTTACGGCACCACGTCCTCGGGAGCTGCTTAGGCATTAAACCATATATTCCCCTTTTATTCGGCCACTTCCTGTAGTCTCTCCCTTATCCTCCTTGCACTAGCACTTCCAAAGAAAAACCCTCTCTGCCACCATGTCTTCCTCTTCATCGGATCTTTCCGCGCAGTCCTCCCCCCGCGAGCCGAGCGCCGGGTGGAACCGGATGAAGCCGCGGCCAACACCGCGCGCCATCGGCCGAGGGACGAACCAAGCCACGACTTCTCTACGTCAGAGGACGACCGGTCCAACCGACGGGGAGGCGACCTCGCTTCCTCGCCAATGAGGAAGCGGTGGAGAAGCGGCGACGACCACCTTCCCTGGGACGGGGCCCCCTCCTCCGAGGAGGAGGAGGGAGAGAGGAGGAAGAAGAAGATGACGGCTCTTGACGAGCCGCCGGCCAAGCGCTGCCCTTGGCCGGGGAACCTCAGCGACCGGCAGTGGCGACGACGGCGGCGAGGAGGACGAAGACGACGAGGCTGCTGGCGGCCACTACGACGGTGGCGCCGGCAGTGGGAGCGGTGCCAGATGCAGCGGCGATAGCGACGGCAGCAGCGAGGCGACAATAGCCCCTAGATAGGACCTTAGCATAGGAGGCAATGTATCCCCTAGGAATCTCCTTTTGAGAGCAATCGGCTCTTATGTAAGAAATTTAGTTTATCGATGAAGAATTTCCCCAACTTGATTTTGCCAACCTTCTTCATGATAATTTAACCGACTGCCCTTCGTACTTGAGCCTGCCGACTGTCAATTTGGTCGGTGCTCAATGAGCCGATGGCAGCGCATCGGACTCTCATGACAGATTCGAGGTAAATCCATCCGAACTTCCAATTCCCGGTCGAGCCACAACCGTGCAAACCCCAGATCTGGTAATGTAGATCCAACTGAACGGAGCGTTGGACTTTAGCGGCATCCTCGTCTCCGGACCCTCTTCGCCTTCAGGAGGTCTTAGGACGTCGAT